>ML376963.1:139652-190386 GCA_005239525.1 Nicotiana knightiana
CTGCTCTGATACCAATTGATGTTTTATACTTCAATACCACACAAGAGGGGGGGAGGGTGATTTGTGTGGTGTCTAATTTTTCGAGTGCTGTCTTAATAGAAGAACCTGGTTCTTCTTGGTGTTCCAACTTCTACTAGTGCGGAATAATAAATGCAGTAAAGTAAAAACACAGAGATTTTTACGTGGAAAACACCTGGCTCAAAAGGTGAAAAAACCACGACCTACTCCTCAGTAGGATTTTCCCAAACTCTTCACTACAACTCTGAGCCAAACAGCATTTACAAAATAAACTCTTTTGTAAACCTAGGACTAACTCTAATCCCTTTGTAGCAAACTAGCCTCTAGCTAATTGCGACAAGCTTCAAGTTAACTCTAACTTGAACAGTGTGTACCTATTACAATTGCTTCTAATAAAGCTGAAAGATACAATATTAAATCACCTACTACAACCAACTAGACTCGAAAGACAAACAGATGGAACTGGTTCTTCTAGCTGCAGTAGCCTTTGTATCGCAAAAGGATTCTGCTTGCAAAATTTCTCTGGTAATTTTGCCTTCAGTTCTGTCTTTGTGCGAATAATCTTTAGTAGGAATACTTCAACATTGTATAGCGCCAGAAGTTAAGATGTTCTTGTTTAGTTCTAATGCAACTCTTCCTTGGTGGAAGAGTTTGTGTTTATCTCAACTTCCTTCCTTTATTTCTGTCCTTCCTGAACTCGAACTCTGACCCCTTATCAATTTTCAACCTTTTCGCATTAGGAGACAACCTCTTATTTCATGGATAATTCACAGATCACGTTTATCTCATGTGCATGTACGGATCTTGTGCCAATTGGTTCGTTCGAGATGTTTGCCTTGATGGACCTGGTTCAACTGGGTAGGCATTTGTCAATCTTTAAAATCATGCAGTGACTTGGGTCAACATAACCCCCATTGAACCGAGCACACAGTCCATGGGAACATTTATCCCTCATTTCTCTAGTCTGTCAACAATGGCTAGACTTTGTTTAATAGCTAGCCAAATGATGAACTGATGCTTGGGTACCTGTCTCGATCCCATAGTAATATGTTTCCATGGTACTTTCTGATATTGTAGTTGTAAAGATATATAAGCTTTCTTTATGCTAAAGCCACCATGAGTACTGCATTTTTGGAGTTCCACCATAAAGTCTTGTCAAACCAGCTCTTTACTTTGAAACTTTTCCTCACTAGCCAGCTTGCTTGTGGAGAAGTCTTCATAGCAGCTAGGTTTTTATTCTTTATGTAGAAGTTATGTATCCATTTCACCCATAGAGACTCTTTCCTTGAAGCAACTGCCCACAACAATTTGCAGATAGTTGCTTTATTCCATAGGTTATAACCAATCAACTTTAGACATCCTGCAACCTTTGTCATGCATAATGACTCCTATGAAACCATGGCTTTTTTTGAGGCTTCACAGCTCCCAGTCTATAGAAAGGTTTTGCGAATACTGGTGAATAATTGTATGACTTTCGTCGATATCATGAGGACCTGAGCCCAGTATGTCTACATTTCAAAGAGAACACTCTTGATCAGTTGTACTCTCTCATTGTCAGATAGAAACTTGGTAGTCTAGCACTTGATCTTGGAAGTCACTCTTTCCACAAGTGGCATGCATTGGTGTATAGTAATCTTCCTGGAAGAAAGGGTTACACCCATATATTTGAAGGACAACTCATCCAATGCAAATTGCATTTTATTAAATATCTGATCTTTCAATGCTTGTGAGACACTAGAAATGTATAGTGAGCTATTGTCCAAATATGCATTCAAGCCATATACACTAGAGAAGTGATTAAAAGCTTGAAGCATAAGTTGTATAGAAGTTCTATCAGCCTTACAACACATTAGCAAGTCATCAGCAAAGCAGATATGCACCGGCTTCCTTTTACTACATCTGGGATGATAATTGAAGTTAGGCTTATGCTGCAACTATTTTAAAGATCTATTGAGGTATTCCATGACCACGAAAAATAGGTAGGGGACATGGGATCACCCTGTCTCAGCCTTTTCTTTGCCACAAACTTAGGAGTAATTCCACCATTTATTATAATAGAATAGCTCATAGTAGTTACACATTCCATAATACACCCAACAAATTTACTAGGAAATGCAAACTCTAGTAGAACAGCTTTGAGAAAGTCCCATTCCACTGAGTCATATGCCTTCCTTATATCAACCTTGATAATGCACCTAGGAAATATACCCTAGTGCGTGTAACCCTTAACTAGCTCATGTGCCACTATTACATTGTCTAGGATACTCTTCCCTGCTATAAATGTTGATTGTTAAGCTCCAACCAATTAGTTTACTACCATTTTGAGTCTCGCAGTGAGAATTCTAGCTATAAGCTTATATAAAGTGGTACAACATGCTATGTGCCTATACTCCTTCATAAGTAGGATTAATTTGTCACCTTTGGAACTAGAGTAAGAGTAATGCAATTGACTTCCCTTAGCAGTTTCCTAGGCTCAAAGAACTGTAAAACAACTTCAATACATCCTCCCTTATCACACTCTAGTATTCTTTAGAAAATTCCGCATTGAATCCGTCTACTCCTGGAGCCTTATCATTGGGGAGATCTTTTTGTGCCTGAAGAATATCCAACTTTGTTACAGGTTGAATCAACAATTGTTGTTATTCCCTCTGCAAGCAAGGGCCATCCTTAGCAATGTGTGTATTCAAACATGGTAATTCTTGTGCTATGCTTGCCAAAAGCTATTGAAAGAATGTTGCGAAATCTTGTTGCACCTGCTTAAGGTCTGTCAGTTGTACTCCATCCTCATTGCAAATAGTTGCTATGTATTTCCTAGAATGTCTAGCTTGAAGCTGAGCATCGAAAAATTTAGAGTTTTAATCCCCACGTGAAATCCATATAGCTCTTGACTTGTGTCTAAGGACACTCTCATGGATTGTAGCCCATTTCTCAAGCTTCAGCATTAATTCTTTCTCTTCCATAATCAATTAAGCATTATACAAGTTTGCTTCCAATAGTATATTTTCCTACCACATAAAGTGCTCAATAAGTACTTTCCTTAGTTTAAGTTCCTAAATAAAAATAGTGGACAAGTTTAGGGGTTTGCATGTGTATTTGGCCATAGAGAATAATATAGCCACAAGTGCGATAATAACGACCCGGCCGGTCATTTGCTTTCTAGATCCCCATTCCCCTAAATAAGACTCCTCGTAGTTGCTTTTACTATTTTATGACTTGCGAAAATGGTGAGTTCGGGTTTGGAAGGGTTCGAGTTGAAATCGAAATGCTTAGTTCCTTAATATTGGCTTTAAAAGGGTTAAGTTTGATTTAGGTCAACATTTATAGTAAATGACCTCGGAACCGGCATTTTATGTCCCAATAGGTTTGTATGATGATTTTGGACTTGGGCATATGTTCGGATCGGGTTTTGGATGATCCGGTAGCGTTCCAGCGCATAAAGTTAAAAGTTGGCGCATTGAAGTTTTAAAGTTCTTTAAATTTGGTTTGAAGTTGAGTTTGGTATTATCGAGCTCCACTTGGGATTTTGAGCCTGAAAATAGTTCTGTATGGTGATTTAACACTTGCATGCAAAGTTTGGTGTCTTTCCGAGTAGTTTAAGTATGATTCGGCGCGTTCGGAGTAAGTTGGAAGAACTTGAAGTTCATAAGTTGATTCTATTTGGTTTTGGGTTGTGATTATTAGTTTTGGTGTTGTTTTTCCTGTTTCAAGAGGTAGAGCAAGTCCGTCTTATTTTCACATACTTGTTGGTATGTTTGGGCGGGTCCCCGAGGGCTTCGGGTGCCATTCGGACGATACGTGGATCAAGTTTGGACTTGATAGAACTGCTGGTGCACCAGTTCTCGTGCATCCGCACCTGCGATATTTTTAGCCTTAGGTGCGAGCTTTTTGACCACAGAAGCAGCCTGGAGTGGACTGCCCAATGATCGAAGAAGCGATGCAGGGACCGCACCTGCGAAGTCGTAGGTGCGAGGCAGGCGATTGCAAGAGTGGGGAAGGTCGCAGGTGCGACGCGTACACCACTGAAGAGCCTCGCAAAAGCGAGCCATTTTCCACAGAAGCGAAGGAGGAAGACCTGGGCTTGGTCCGCACCTGTGATGTATTACCCGTAGAAGCGGAGCCATAGGCGCGTCAGTGGTATCGTAGGTGCGAAAACTGCTGGGCAGTGAGATTCATTTAAGTCGGACTTAAGGTCATTTTTGAATTATTTCTTTCATCTCTTGGGCGATTTTGGAGCTTCTTGGAGAGGGGTTTTCACCTTGCTATTGAAGGTAAGTAATTTCTATCCAATTTAAGTTATAAACATAGATTATGAGTAGATTTTAACATATAAAATTATGGAAATTATGGGTTTAGTTGGAAAACTTAGGTTTTGATAAAAATGAGATTTGACCACAAAAATGATTATGGAATTGGGTGAAAACTATACATTTGAGTTTGTGAGGTTATGGGTAATAATTATCTTCAAAAATTTACGGAATCCAGGCACGTGGGATTGGGGGTGAATTTTAGGAATCTTCCAATTTGGTTGGGTAATTACTCTAATAGTTGAATTATTAACGTTTGAGCGCATATTGATTAATTTATATAATATTTGGCTAACTTCGGATTGTTCGGCACCAAGTTTAGGCCTTAGAGTGAATTTGTGGATCGAAAATTGAGCTTTGAGACGAGGTAAGGCTCTTGCCTAAACTTGTAAGAGGAAATTTACCCCATAGGTGATTTAAAATTCTATTTGTTTCCAATTGTGGGCGCTACGTACACATGAGGTGACGAGAGTCCGTGCGTAGCTACTAATCATGCTTATGTCCGGGTAATTTAGGACCCAAATTATGAAATACTCGTAATGTTTGCACCCTAACTGTTATTTAAAGTGCCTAAATTATATTGAAACTTGATAAAGGATCCGTATATACGAATTTCACTTACTTGAGTTTTTGGTGGGTTACTTGACCGTTAATAGAAATTGTGCCTCTTTGTCTATAAGCCTGGTAATAGCTTTTAAATCAGATGTTCATAAAGTATTCTCTCTTCTTATGGAGCGGGCTGAGCGCCTCGGAAGTATAATAGATACATGTATGATTCATGTCGCTCGACCCTCAGTAGTGTACACATTATTCTGGATCGGACTGTATGACCTCGGCATAAATCGTGCGTGTTAATGCTTGAAGCCCGAATAGAATTGATATTATTTTCATGAATTGAGAGGTCATAATTTCTTTATTTGTTCGGAACTTATTTGGAATTAGTATGTGTTAGTGGAAGACTTTTTGGAATTTACTATTAGTTAAGGAATCATTTAACCACTGTTGCTATTGTGTTAATATTATTATTCACATATTCTATGCTTGTTTACCATTCTTGTATTTTATTGTTAGCCCATAGTAAGTGTCAATGTCGACCCCTCGTCACTACTTCTTCAAGGTTAAATTGGATACTTACTGGGTACATCTGAGGCTGGTGCATCTGGCGGTCCTTCCGGCGTGCACCCCTTGTTACCCCAAGGCCTAGTTGTGAGTTTCTTTATGAGTCCATTTTGCAGCACCCGGAGTCCCTCTTTTGAATTTATTTTCTGTCTATTCTAAATTCAGACAATAGTTTAGAGTTTTGTATATTCTACTAGTTGCCCATACACTTGTGACACCAGGTCTTGGAACACATGCTAGTAGACTTTATGGTTTTAGCATTTATTTCACTACAATTGCTCACACATTAGCTTTCGCTTTACTTTATTAAATTTTCTACTCCTTATTTTCTTAATAAATGAAATTCAACTACTTGGAAACTTTTTAAAAAGAACAATTACATGGTTAGTTCACCGTTGGCTTGCCTAGAGGCAACGTTGGGCACCATCACGGCCTATAGGAGAAATCGGGTCGTTGTATTAGAGCATTAGGTTCATGTAGGTCTCACAAGTTGTGAGCAGGCCTAATAGAGTCTTGCGGTTCGGTGCAGAGACGTCCGTACTTATCTTTGAGAGACGATAGGTTGTTAGGAAACTACTCTTTCTTCATATCCTATCGTTTAGTTGATGTTATGCTAAGTATCTTTCTCTTATTCTCGCACAAATGGTGTGAACGGGCGCGGTAGATGTACCCGACTGTGGAGGAACTGATCCCCTTGTTGCTAGAGGCCGAGGGAGTAGAGTTGCTCCAGTTATGCCACCATCTAGTAGAGGATCCTATTATTGTGGAGTAGGGAGAGGTGCCTGCAGCAGAGCCAACCCTAGTGGATTTCATGTCTGCACCGGGATTCAGGAGGTCATGGGCCGTATATTGAGGTTCATGGATTCTATGACTCAGGCTGGTTCACGGACCCAGCCACATCTCAGGCGGGAGGGGGAGCATAGACCCCTCCCGTTCAGGCTCCAGGGCATGTAGGTGCCCTATATCAGACCTCGGGCGCACTACCCATGAGCGGAGCTCAGCAAGTCGCAACAGATATACCTGAGCCCAGACCAGTTATGGCCGACGAGCCGAAGAAGCTATTGGACAGATGGACCAGGCTTCATCCTCCTGTCTTTGGAGGTGAGTGACAGAAGGACCCCCGAGGACTTTATTGACCAGTGCAGGGATAGACTGCACAACTTAAGGATATTGGAGTCCTACGGGGGGACTTTACCACCTTTCAGCGGGAGGGCAGGGCCTGTAGATGGTGGCAGTCCTATCTTCTCGGCAGACCAGCAGGTTTTTCTCCCATGACTTGGGACTAGTTCACACGCCTCTTCCTGGACAGATATATTCCGCCCTCTTAGAGGGAAAAGTTGCGATTTCAGTACGAGCAGCTCCAGTAGGGATGTCGGTGACCATTATGAGGCTAGATTCTCTAAGTTGTCTCACCATGTGTTTATGATACTTTCTACCAATGCAGAGAGTGTGCGGGGGTTTGTTGGAGGTTTGCACTCTGGTATCCAGGCCACTATGGCCCGAGAGGTTGAGATGGGGACTTTGTACGAGCTGATTGTGGAGATAGCTGGGAGGATCGAGGGTGTTCGTCAATGGAGCCAAGATTAGATGACGAGGGATAAGTAGTTTCGTTATTCTAGAGGGTTCAATGGTGCTCTAGCTAAGGGTAGAGGTTAGTTTGTGAGAGGTGAATCTACAGGACCACTTATCGAGCACCGCTGCCTCGGGCACTCTAGTGCGGCCCTATTTCGGTGCCATTCCTGAGAGCTCCTACCATTCACCAGCTATTCAGGGTTCCTCCAATAGGCCTTCAGGCCATCAGGGTCAAACTTCAAGTCACCAATCCATCATACTGAGAGGTTATTTCAAGTGCGGGGATCTTGGTCATGTGAGGAGGTTCTGCCCCAGGCTTTGGGGCAAGGTAGTGCAACAGGGTTAACAACCTATGATTATAATACCATCTGCTGCACTAGTCGTTCGGCCGCCCAGAGACGTAGGGCAGGTGGGTAGAGGCCATCCTAGAGGAGGAGCAGGTGGCGCTCTAGCTAGATTCTATGCATTTCTAGCCAGACCAGATGCACTAGCCTTAGATGCCGTGATCATAAGTGTTATTTCTATCTGCGGTAGGGATGCTTTGGTACTATTTGATTCAGGGTCGACGTATTCATATGTTTTATCTCTGTTTGCTCATTTTCTAGGTGTTCCTCGTGAGTCCTTAGGTACTCATGTTTATGTGTCCACACTAGTGAGCGATTATGTTGTTGTGGACTGGGTCTATCGGTCTTGTATCGTGACTTTCTGTGTTTATGAGACTAGAGCGGATCTTATGTTGCTCGATATGACCGACTTTGAGGTCATTCTAGGCATGGATCAGTTGTCTCCATATCACGCCATCCCTGATTTCCATACCAAAACTATTACCTTGGCGATGCCAGAGTTGCCTAGATTGGAGTAGAAGGGTTCGTCTGTCAGTGCATCTAGTCGGGTTATCTCTTTTCTAAAGGCTCGACACATAGCTGAGAAGGGTTATTTGTCTTATCTAGTTATGTTAGGGATACTACTACATAGACTCCAATAATTGATTCAGCGCCCGTGGTCTGGGAGTTCTATGTGTGTTTCCTTCTGATCTTCTAGGCATGCCACCAGATCGTGATATTAATTTCTGTATTAATTTGACTCTAGGTACCCAGCCTACCTCTATTCCACCGTACCACATGGATCCGAAAGAGTTGAAGGAGTTGAAAGAACATCTTGAATAGTTTCTAGAAAAGGGGTTCGTCAGACTGACTGTGTTGCCTTTGGGTGCACTAGTGTTATTCGTGAAGAAGAATGATAAGACTATGCAGATGTGCATTGATTACCGCCAGTTGAACAAAGTTACCATTAAGGACAAGTACATGTTGCCATGTATTGCTGATTTGTTTGACCAGCTGCAGGGTGCCGGGTGTTCTCTAAGATCGACTTGAGATCGGGGTACCATCAGTTGAAGATTCATGATTTGGATGTTTCGAAGACGACTTTCCGGAGTAGATATGGCCACTATAAGTTTCTAGTGATGTCCTTAGGTTTTACTAACACCCTAACGACGTTTATGGATTTGATGAACTAGGTTTTCAGGCCATATATTGACTCGTTTGTTATGTCTTCATTGATGACATTTTGATATGCCCGCGTAGCATGGAGGAGCACGAGCAACATTTGGGAGTGGCGCTTCAGACCTTACAAGAACAGAAGCTATATGCTAAGTTCTCCAATTGTGAGTTTTGGTTAGATTCTATGGCGTTCTTGGGGCATGTTGTATCAGGCGAGGGTATTAAAGTAGATCCTAAGAAGATCGAGGCAGTTTAGAGTTGGCCTCGTCCTACCAGAGCGACTGAGATCAGGAGTTTCTTAGGATTAGCATGTTATTATCGTCGGTTCGTGGATGGCTTCTCATCTATTGCAGCACTTTTGACTAGATTGAACCAGAATGGTGCTCCATTCCGATGGTCTGATGATTGTGAGACGAGCTTTCAAAAGCTGAAGACCGCATTGACTTCAGCACCGGTGTTAGTGTTGCCTTTCCGTTCAGGGATGTATACTGTGTATTGTGACGCTCCGCGCATTGTCCTAGGTTGTGTATTAATGCAGGAGGGCGAGTTATTGCATATGCTTCACGTTAGCTAAAGCACCACAAGAAGAATTACCCGTTACCATTTGGAGTTGGCCGCGATAGTTCATGCTCTTAAGATCTGGAGGCATTATCTTTATGGGGTGTCCTGTGCGGTTTACACTGATCATCGTAGTTTGCAGCATTTGTTCAAGCAGAGGGATCTCAATTTAAGGCAGTGCATGTGGCTTAAGTTGCTAAAAGATTATGATATTACCATATTTTATCATCCGGGCACGGAGAATGTGGTTGCGGGTGCCTTGAGCAGAAAGACGGAGAGTATGGGTAGTTTGGCATTCATTTCAGCTGAGGAGAGTCCATTAGATTTGGACATTCATATTTTGGCTAATGAACTTGTGAGGGTTGGATATTTCCGAGCCCAGCTAAGTTCTTGCATGCGTCGTCGCCCAGTCTTCACTATTTGAGTAGATTAAGGATCGTTAGTACGATGACCCGCATTTATTGATTCTTAGAGAGACGGTACTACTTGGTGGTGCCAGGGAGGTTACTATTGCTGAGGATGGTGTTGTGCTACTTCAAGGTCGTATATGTGTTCCTAATATGTATGGATTGAGGGAAATTTTTTAGAAGAGCCACACATTTCTCGATATTCTATTCATGCAGGTGCTACGAAGATGTATCGCGACCTGAGGCAGCATTATTGGTGGAGGCGGATGAAGAAGGACATAGTTGAGTATGTAGCGAGGTGCCTAAATTTTCGTCAGGTTAAGTATGAGCATTAGAGATCGGGTGGCCTACTCCAGCAGATGGTTATACCTGAGTGTAAATGGGAGTGCATCACTATGGACTTTGTAGTTGGGTTGCCGCTGATCTTGAGAAAGTTTGATGTAGTTTGGGTCATTGTTGATAGGTTGACCAAGTCGACACACTTCTCCGATTGTGACCACGTATTCTTTCGAGAGATTGGCCCAGATTTACATTCAGGAGATTGTTCGGTTGCATGGTGTGCCTGTTTCCATCATATCAGATAGAGGCCCTCAGTTTACTTCGCATTTCTGGAGGGCAGTACAGAGTGAGTTGGGGATCCGGTAGAGCTCAGCACAACCTTTCATCCACAAACAGATAGGTAGTCGGAGCAGACAGTTCAGATCTTAGAGGATATGCTCAGAGCGTGTGTGATTGACTTCAGAGGGAAGTGGGCTCGATTCTTGGCTTTGACCGAATTTTCTTACAACAACAGTCATCAGTCCATGATTGAGATGGACCCAATTGAGGCTTTATATGGCCGGCAATGTCGTTCTCCCATCAGATGGTTTGAGCCCGGCGAGGCTAAGTTATATGGTACTGATTTGGTGAAGGATGCCTTGGAAAAGGTAAAGTTGATTCATGAGCGACTTCGCACATCACAATCCAGACAGAAGAGTTACACAGATCAGAAGGCACGTGATTTATCATTTATGGTGGGAGAGAAGTTTCTCTTAAAAGTCCCACCGATGAAGGGAATCATGAGGTTCGTCAAGAAGGTCAAGTTGAGCCCAAGGTTCATAGGTCCATTTGAGGTATTGAGACGAGTTAGGGAGGTTGCTTATAAGCTTGCCTTGCCCTCTAGTCTATCGGAAGTTCATTCGGTTTTCCACGTGTCCATGCTCCGGAAGTATTATGCTGACAGGTCGTGCGTGTTAGACTACAACACAGTTCAGCTAGATGAGAGCCTAGGTTATGAGGAGGAGCCAGTTGCCATTGTTGACATGCAGGTTCGCTAGTTGAGGTCCAAGAAGATTTCTACGGTAAAAGTTTAGTGGAGGGGTCAACCGGTCGAGGAGGCAACTTGAGAGACTAAGGAGGATATGCGGAGCAGATATCCACACTTATTCGACACTCCAGATACGATTCTAGACCCGTTCGAGGACAAATATTTGTTTAAGAGGGGTAGAATGTAACGACCTGACCTGTTGTTTTGCTTTCTAGATCCCCTTCCCTTAAGTAATACTCCCCGTAGGTGCTTTTACTGTTTTATGACTAGGGGGTGGTGAGTTTGGGTTTGGAAGGTTTCAGGTTGAAATCGGAACACTTAGTTCCTTAATATTGGCTTAAAAAGGGTTATGTTTTAATTAGGTCAACATTTGTAGTAAACGACCTCGGAACCGCGATTTGACGGTACCAATAGGTTCGTATGATGATTTTGGACAGATCGGGTTTTCGATGACCTAGGAGCATTTCGGCGCATAAAGTTGAAAGTTGGCGCATTGAAGGTTTTAAAGTTCTTTAAATTTGGTTTGAAGTTGATTTTGGTGTTATCAATGTCCGTTTGGGATTCTGAGCCCGGGAATAGTTCTGTATGGTGATTTAAGACTTGCACACAAAATTTGGTGTCTTTACGAGTAGTTTAAGTATGATTCAGCGCGTTCGAAGTAAGTTGGAAGAACTTGAAGTTCATAAGTTGATTCTATTTGGTTTTGGGTTGTGATTCTTAGTTTTGGTGTTGTTTTCCGTGTTTCGAGAGGTCGAACAGGTATGTCCACCTTATGTTTACAAACTTGTTGGTATGTTTGGACGGGGCCCCGAAGGCCTCGTGTGCCATTCAGACTGTCAAGACCCAAACCAACCGTCGTGATGGCGCCTATCGAGGAGCTAGGAAAGCCACTACTTAGCCATTTCAACACAATGAAGAACTTGGAAATTTTAAGAAAAGTTGTTAATATTGATGAAACCTTTATAAAAACAAAAATAAATTCACAACGTACTACAAATCTCTCCCAAAATTAGGGTGTCACTGAGTACATGAGCATCCATACCAGAAACAGTCTACTAGAATGTCTAGGGAATAAGAACTGAAATGCAAATAAAGATAATGAAGGAGAGTCAAGGCCTGCGAACGCCATGCAGGTACCTCGATAGTCTCTGGGATGAGCTGCTTAAATATCAACACCCGCTATGATCGGGAACACCTGGATCTGCACACGAAGTGCAGGGTATAACATGAGTACAACTAACTCAATAAGTAAAAATACTAAATAAGGACTGAAGATAGTGACAAGCTACACAATTATAGTTCATTTCCAGTAGTTTCAACAAGAAAAAAATAGACATGCTCTCGATTCCAGCAATTTAAGTCAAATCAATTACAAAAGCCAAATTCAGGTAAGAACCGAATATCATATCTTTCATAAGTTCAAACAGTGATATATGGTAGTTATATGCAACAACAATGAAATAAAATACAGCCTCTCAGGGCAACAATCAGTCAGACTACCGCAATATCGCATCACTCGGTACTCAGCCCTCAACACTCGCACTCAATAGGTACCTACGCTCACTGGGGTGTACAGACTCCGGAGGCGATCCTACAGCCCAAGCACTATAATCCGCACAAACAACTCACGTGCTGCACAGACAACTCACGTGCTACAGTATCATATCAAGATCCGCACAGACAACTCAAGTGCTACAATATCATATCAGAATCCGCACGACAACTCACGTGCTGCAGTATAAATATCTGGATCCGCATGGACAACTCATGTGCTATGGTATCAATACCTCACAAACAGGCCCTCGGCCTCACTCAGTCATCAACCTCTCTAGTCTCACGGGCCCTCAGTAATCAAGGTAAATCAACCCAAAACAGAAATGATATAATGTATCAACAAGGAATAGCAGAGACTGAAGTATAATATGCAAGTAATACTACGACTGAGTACAAGTAACAATAAGCAGGAAGATTTAATAAGTATCACGACCTCTATGGGTCTCTGATCTCGCCCAAACTCACACCACAAATAAAGGTAGTGAGGTGGTTGATGCAATAATAAAACCCAACATAGGTCGGGATCGAATCCATAGGGAGTTAGAATTGGGATTAGGTATATATTTAGTGTAATTGTATGATATGTCCTAAATTACTCTTCCACATTCTTGTTTGTTGTTTCTACTTCTAATTTGAAATATTATTTGCAATTATAAAACTAGGAGACAGTATTTTTGGTTTTGATTATTTTTCAAATGATAAAAGGATCTAGGGTTGCGACTTCCGCCTAGTTGGTTACCTAACAGATTAAGAGCTTTAGGGCATGTTTGGATGATCGGGATACATTATAGAAATCACACTCAATCTCACTCTATACCTCTCGGTAGTTTGGGTGACTACCAGATTTGGCTTTATCAAGTCCAAATGGGTATTTCACAAAGCAAGTGATAAATGCTCTAGTCGGGTCTTACTATTTCTAGGTTCAACCCTTTAATTGGGGCTATCAATTTCTTGAATTCACCCCAATTCCTAGTTAGCCAAGTTTTCCTAGACTTAGTCTCTCTTTCTCAAGTAGAGACTAGGTCAAATAGGCATGAATCAATGTTTGCAATCATTAATTCTAGAATTTAAGCAAGAACAAGGCTAAATAACATATACCCAATCTTAAACAAGCCATAAATCAATAACCCATTAAGTACCCATACTAGGGTTGGGTCACAACCCTAGCTTAGGGTTTAGCTACTCATAGAAAATGAAGAAATAAAAGAAAAAATTAACATAGAATGCATAATAATAAATTATGGAAGGAAAATCTAATGTTTAGAAGCAAATCTAGTACGAAATTACTCAAAATAGTAAAGAAAACGGCTCAGGTGCTCTCCAGAAACAAAACTTGACCTAAAAATGACAAAAATTTCTATTTATACTAAGCTGAAAATATCTGACAAAATTGACCCTGCGGAGGTTGTGAGGCTGCACAGTTATGTGTGCGGTCCGCACAATGAGACTTGGCTTGACAGGTTCCAGTTCTGCGGCCGCACAATTCTGGATTGCAGCCGCACTCCTTCAACTTCTGCGGACCGCACTTTTATGAGTGCGGCCACACTCTTGCTTCTGTGGCCGCACAATTATAGTGCGGTCCACACTCCTTAGTCTTGGGCTTTGGCTGTGTGAGGCTTCTGCAGACCGCATAAAAATGAGTGCGGCCGCGCTCTTGATTATGCGGTCGCACAAAAAAGCTACAGTCCGCATTTCTTCTTGAACTGAAAATCCCATCTCTCTGTTCTTTGTCTTCTGCAGCCGCACCAGCGGTCCACACTTTGCATGTCATTTCTTGTCAGAGGTCTTCTTCATGATCTGCGGCCGCACTCAATATTGTGCGGTCCGCACAATGCCCTTTTAGACTTGTTTCTGTCCTTATCCAAAATTACTCCTTCTTGAGTTGATTTTCATCTCTTTAGCCCATGTTCTATCATTCCTGCAAGCAAGCACATTTCATTAGTTTTCGGGAGTACCTTTAAGCAATTTTGGTCTAAAACGAAAGTAAAAGAGAGAAAATAAGCGGTCAAAATCCCTACTTATCAGTCTCTACAGCACCAACACATATCCTAAGCATGATTTCTAACATGATTTACCGTCAAATTTCTATAACACATGGACATCATATAGCTGACAACAAGTTATTCAACTTTATAGTTCTACAGAATAGACCAAGTCATAATTCCCACTGTGCATCCCCACTGTGCATCCCCACACGCCCGTCACCTAGCATGTGTGTCACCTCTAAAACAAACATATGACACATAATCTGGGATTTGATATCCTCAGAACCAGATTTAGAATTGTTACTTATCTTAATACGAGAAAAACTCTACTCCAATGTGACTTTGCCTCGCGAATCGGCCTCCAAACGTCCCGAATCTAGCCAGAAGCAGTACAATACAATCAATACGGGCCAAATAAATCAATTCCACAAGAAAAATACAAAATTATAAGCCAAAATCCAAAATTGGCTAAAACCTGGCCCCTAGGCCCACGTCTCGCAATCTGACAAAATTCGCAAAACCCGAAAGCCCATTCACTCATGAGTCTAACCATACCAAGTTTGTTAAAATCCGACATCAAATCGCCATTCAAATCCCCAAAATTAACTCTCCAATTCCTAGCCTCAAACCCCCAAATTTCACTTCAAAAACTCGCCAACTAGGTGTAAAATTGACGGGGAAACGTAATCATTGAAGAAAAATGGACACAAGGATCGTACCTCAAAAGTTCCCCTTGAAAAGCCCTATTAAAATCTCCAAAATCCTAGCTCAAAATGTTAAAATGAAGCCAAAATCGCGAACCCTTGCTTTTATATGTTCTGCCCAGTCATTCCGATTCTGCGGACTATTAGCCGCTTCTGCGCTCCCTCATCCGCATCTGCAGAACTCACTTATGAAACCAACCACTTCTGCGGTCCAAATCCCGCTTCTGAGGGTGCCCATCTGCGTGAAACATCCGCTTTTGCGGACCAACGACTCCCAAGCCAACTTCCGCCTCTGCAATCCTCCACGCGCAGGTGCGAGTCCGCACCTGCGAAATTCTTTAACATCTACACTCCACAGTCCACCGGCCCAATCTCCGCTTCTGTGCATCCCAGCTCGCACTGGCGACCAATGTTCCGGAGATGCGATTGCACCAGAAGTCCTCAGCTTCAGCAGTCTTCCAAACTAAAAAATCAATCTATTAACCATCCGAAATCAATCCGAGGCCTCTGGGACCTTAACCAAACATACCAACAAGTCCTAAAAGCTCATACGAACTTGGTTGAACCTTAAAATCACCTCAAATAACATCAAAAAACACGAATCACACCCCAATTCAAGCCTAATGAACTTTGAAACTTCCAAATTCTACAAATGACGCAGAAACCTATCAAACCACGCCCGGTTGACCTCAAATTTTGCATACAAGTCACAAATGACACTATTAACCTAGTACAACTTCTAAAACCCAATCCGGCCCCGACATAAAAAAGTCCACCCCCGGTCAGACTTCCAAAATTCTAACTTTTGCCATTTCAAGCCTAATTCCGCTACATACCTCTAAATCACAATTTAGACACACTCCTAAGTCCAAAATCATATAACGGAGCTAACGAAACCATCAAAATTCAAATCCGAGCTCGTTTACATATGAGTCAACATCCGTTCAACTTTTCCAACTTAAGCTTTCCATTATGAGACTAAGTGTCTCAATTCATTCCGAAATTCTTCCGGACCAGAACCTACTACCCCGAGAAGTCATAAAACAATAATAAAGCACAAAGTAAGCAGAAAATAGGGGAACAAATCTACAACTATCGCAACGATCGGACGGTTCGTTACATCCTCCCCCTCTTAAACAAACATTTGTCCTTGAACGGGTCTAGAAACATACTTGGAGTCTCAAATAGGTGTGGATATCTGCTCCGTATCTCCCGCTTGGTCTCCCAAGTATCCTTTTCAAATAGCTGACCTCTCCACTAAACCTTCACTGAAGCTATATCCTTTGACCTCAACTTCCGAACCTGCCGACCCAAAATAGCCACCGACACCACGTCATAAGTCAAATCACCATCCAACTGAACCGTGCTGAAATCCAAAACATGAGACGGATCGCGACATAATTTCGGAGCATAGAAACATGAAATACTAGATACACACTGGACAAGCTAGGTGGCAAGGCAAGCTGGTAAGCCACATCCCGAATCCTAAAAATTACCTCAAACGGCCCAATGAACTGAGGGCTTAACTTCCCTTTCTTTTCGAATCTCATAACACCCTTCATGGGTGAAATCTTTAGCAGAACCTTCTACCCGACCATGTAAGAAACATCACAGACCTTCCTGTCGGCATAACTCTTTTGTCTGGACTGCGCTATGTGACGCTGCTCATGAATCAATTTAACCTTGTCCAATGCATCCTGAACCAAGTATGTACCCAAAAGCCTAGCCTCACTGAGCTCAAACCAATCCACCGGAGATCTACACCGCCTCCCATACAAAGCCTCATACGGGGCCACCTGGATGCTCGACTAATAACTGTTGTTGTACTCAAACTCCGCGAGTGGCTGAAACTGGTCCCATGAACCCCCAAAATCAATGACACACACACGTAGCATATCCTTCAATATCTGAATAGTGCGCTCGGACTGCCCGTCCATCTGAGGGTGAAATGTTGTACTCAACTACACTTGAGTGCCCAACTCTCACTGCACGGCTCTCCAAAACTGCGATGTAAACTGCATGTCTCTATCTTAAATGATGGAAACTGGCATACCGTGAAAGCGAACAATCTCTCTTATTTAAATCTCAGCCAACCGCTATGAAGAATAAGTGGTACCAACTGGAATGAAGTGCGCGGACTTGGTCAGCCGATCCACAATCACCCAAATAGTGTCACACTTCTTCGAAGTTCGTGGGAGCCCAACTACGAAATCCATGGTGATTCGCTCCCACTTCCACTCTGGAATATCTATCCTCTGAAGCAAGCCACCCGGTCCTTGATGCTCATATTTACCTGCTGACAGTTAAGGCACCAAGCTACAAACCCCACTATGTCCTTCTTCATCCTCCTCCATCAATAGTGCTGCCTCAAGTCCTGATACATCTTTGCGGCACCTTGATGAATGGAATACGGCAAAATGTAGGCCTCTTAAAGAATCAACTCATGTATCCCATCCACATTGGGCACACAAATCCGACCTCGCATCCTCAATACCCCACCATCCCCAATAGTCACTTCCTTGATATCACCGTGATGAACCATGTCCTTGAGGACAAGCAAATGAGGATCATCATATTGGCGCTCTCTAATGCGATCGAATAAGGAAGATCGAGAAACCACACAAGCAAGAACCCGACTGGGCTCCGAAATATCCAATCCCATGAACCGGTTGACCAAAGTCTGGACATCAACTGCAAGAGGTCTCTCCCCAATGAGAATGAATGCAAGGCTACCCATCTCATCATCTTCCTGCTCAATGCATCGGCAACCTCATTGGCCTTCCCGCGATGATACAGAATGGTGATATCATAGTCTTTTAGCAGCTTCAACCATCTCTGATGTCTCAAATTTAGATCTTTTTTCTTGAACAAGTACTGGAGACTATGATAATCCATAAATACGTCACAAGACACACCGTAGAGATAATGCCTCCAAATCTTCAATGCATGAACGATGGTAGCTAACTCCAAATCATGAACATGGTAGTTTTTCTCACGAGGCTTCAACTGACGTGAAGCATAAGCAATCACTCTACCCTCCTGCATCAAGATACACCCAATACCGATCCGAGAAGCATCACAATGTACTGTATAAGAGCCAGAAGCTGAAGGCAAAACTAGAAATGGAGTTGTGGTCAAGGCAGTCTTGAGCTTCTAAAAGCTCTCCTCGCACTCATCCGACCACCTGAAAGGAGCACCCTTTTGGGTCAATTTGGGCAAGGGCGATGAAATAAATGAGAAACCCTCCATGAAGTGATGATAATAACCGGCCAAGCCGAGAAAGCTCCGAATCTTCGTAGCTGAGGACGGTCTGTATCAACTCTAAACCGCCTCTATCTTCTTTGGATCCACCTGAATAGCCTCACTGGATACCATGTGCCCCAAGAATGCCACTGAACTGAGCCAAAACTCACACTTGGAGAACTTGGCATAAATATTCTCCTCCATCAACCGCTGCAATACAATCCTCAAATGTTGGGCATGGTCCTCCTAACTACGAGAGTACACCAGGATATCATCAATGAAAAATATAATAAACGAGTCGAGATAAGGCTGAAACACACTGTTCATTAGATGCATGAACACTGCTGGGGTGTTGGTCAGCCCCAAAGACATCACAAGAAACCCATAATGGCCATAACGGGTCCTAAATGTTGTCTATAGAATATTCGAGTCTCAAATCTTCAACTGGTGATACCTAGATCTCAAATCAATATTGGAGAACACCCTCGCTCCCTGAAGCTGGTCAAACAGATATCAATACACGTCAAAGGATACTTGTTCTTGATTTTTACTTTGTTCAACTATCTATAATCAATGCACATCCTCATAGTACCATCCTTCTTCTTCACAAACAGAACTATGCACCGCAAGGTGACACGCTAGGCTGAATAAACCCCTTATCAAGGAGTTCCCGAAGTCGCTTATTCAATTCCTTCAACTCAGCTAGTGCCATATGATACGATGGAGTAGAAATGGCTGAGTGCCCGATACCAAGTCAATACCAAAGTTAATATCCCTATGGGCAGCATGCCCGACAGGTCCGCAGGAAATACATCCAGAAATTCCCACACCACCAGAATAGAATCAATAGTGGGAGCATCAGCACTAACATCCCTCACAAGGTACAAATAAGATAAATAACCTTTCCCAACCATCCGCTGGGCCTTCAAATATGAAATCACTATGCTGGGAACATAGTCTACAGATACGCTCCACTCAACCCTCGGCAACCCCGACATCGCCAACGTCACGGTCTTAGCGTGATAATCTAGAACAACATGACATGGAGACAACTAATCCATACCCAATATCATGTGGAAATCGACCATACTAAGCAATAAGAGATCAACCCTAGTCTCCAGACTCCTAATAGTCACCACACACGATTGATATACACGATCCACAATAATAGTATCGCCCATCGGCGTAGATACATCTACCGATGAAACTAAGGACTCACGGGGCATACGAAGATAATGAACAAAATATTATGAGACATAAGAATAAGTGGAACCATGGTCAAATAACACGGAGGCATCCCTATGGAAAACTAAGACAATACATGTGATCACTGAATCTGAAGCCATGGCATCTAGTCTGGCGGGAAGAGCATAAAATCGGGCCTAGCCGCCACCTAATTGGCCTCCCCCTCTAGGGTGAACTCTAGGTGACTGAGCCCCACCCCGAGCTGGCTGAGCGGGTGGTGTAGCTGCTGGTGCAGGTACCATCGGCCGAGAACTCTTCTATGGAGTCCCACTCAAAAACCTAGGGCAATATCTATTGATATGACCAAAATCTCCGCACTCGAAACAACCCCTCCTTTGACGGAACTTCTGCTCCTGATAACCCGAGGAACTACCCGTAGAAACCTGAGTGGACAAGGCATGTTGAGAACTCTGCACTTATAGTGCACTGAATGAAGACTGGCCTGAGCGAGAACTGTAAGAACCGTGGCTAACTGATGCACCATGATGAGCTGGTCGAGCCGTTTGAGCATGCCTATAAGGACGAACCCTACCATGGTGGAACTGACCCCCGGAAGGAGCACCACTAAAACCACCCGAACTGTGAGGCCTCTTGTCCTCTCTCTCTACCCGCTCCTGGCTGCGGAGCATCTCTATATGTCAAGCAATGTCGACTACCTCATCAAAGTGGCACCAGATACCCTCTCTTGAGTCATAAGCAACCGCAGATGATCTGTGAGGCCGTCAATGAACCTCCTGATCCTCTCCCTGTCAGTGGGAACCATCCAAATTGCATGGTGGGCCAACTCAAAAAACCTCATATCGTACTGCATCATAAATATATCATCCTGACATAACTGCTCGAACTATCTGCACAACTCCTCTCTGCAAGACTACATCACGAACTTCTCCAAGAAGAGAACGGAAAACTCCTGCCAAGTAAGTGGTGCTGCACCGACCGGACTGCGCCTCTCATAAGCCTCCCACTATCGGAAAGTAGCCCTAGAGAACTGAAAAGTAGTGAACGAGACCCCACTGGTCTCTAGAATACCCACTGTCCGAAGCATCCGCTCGCACTTATCCATAAAGCCCTGAGCATCCTCTGACTCAGCACCGTTAGATGATGGAGGTCGAAGTCTCTCAAATCTCTCAAGTTTCTTTTGCTTATCCTCAACCATAACAAGGACCACTGGGGACTGAGCAGCTGCAGCCGGCTGGACTGGTAGGTCCCTCGGTGTCTGGAGTCCCTACGTCACCTATTCTAGTGTACGGGCGGCAGGAGTCTGTGTACCTCTCTGGCCTGAGAAATGGATGCTGCGTTCAGAATAGAGACCGCCTGAGCAAGACTGGCACACACGGTCATAATTTGAGATAAGGCCTCTTGAAGGCCTCGAATCACAATGGGCACGGGTGGTGCCTGAGCTGGTCCCACAGACTCGTCCACAACTGGAACCTACTCCTAAACTGGGGCAACTGGTGGATCTGCAAGTGCGGCCC
The DNA here is from genome assembly GCA_005239525.1 of Nicotiana knightiana. Lineage (NCBI taxonomy): Eukaryota > Viridiplantae > Streptophyta > Magnoliopsida > Solanales > Solanaceae > Nicotiana > Nicotiana knightiana. The sequence goes on from ML376963.1 coordinate 160,642, forward strand.
CAATTGCTGTACGAGCTGCACCTCTGCCCCTACCGCAGCCTCTACCGTGACCTTGGCCTCTCACGGCCCTGACTGGTGGTTGTCCGTCCTGCCCAATAGTACGTGTCCTCGCCAACTATGAATAGAACAACAAAAGTTCAGTTACCAAAATCAACAGATTCGCCCGACAATAATTCAAGAATGTGAAGTTTCCTAAGGGTTCACAACCTCTCGAAGAAAAGTATAGATGTCTCCGTACCGACCCGCAAGACTCTACTAAACCTGCTCATGACTCATGAGACCTATGTAACCTAGGCTCTAATACTAAGTTGTCACGACCCAAACCAACCATCGTGATGGAACCTAACGTGGAGCTAGGCAAGACACAACTTATCCATTTCAACACAGTTAAGAACTTGGAAATTTTAAGAAAAAATAGTTAATATTGACGAAACCTTTCTAAAAACATAAATAAATTCACAGCGTACTACAAATCTCTCCCAAAACTGGGGTGTCACTGAGTACATGAGCATCTATACCAGAAAAAGTATACTATATGTCTAAGGAATTAGAACCGAAATGAAAATAAAGATAATGAAGGAGAGTCAGGGCCTGCGAACGCCATACAACTACCTCGATAGTCTCCGGGATCAGCTACTCAAATATCAACACCCGCTATGACCAGGAACACCTGGATCTGTACACGAAGTGCAGGGTAAAGCGTGAGTACAGCCAACTCAGTAAGTAACAATACTAAATAAGGATTGAATATAGTGATAGGCTACACGATTATAGTTCATTTCCAGTAGTTTCAATAGGAAAAAAATAGACATGCTCTCGATTCCAGCAATTTAAGTCAAATCAGTGACAAAAGCCAAATTCAGGTAAGAACCGGGTATCGTATCTTTCGTAAGATCAAAAAGTGATCATGGCAGTTATATACAACAACAATGAAAGAAAATACAGCCTCTCAGGGCAACAGTCACTCAGACTACCTCAATAACTCATCACTCGGCACTCAACCCTCAACACTCGCACGCACTCAATAGGTACCTGCGCTTACTGAGGGTGTATAGATTCCGGAGAGGCTCCTACAGCCCAAGTGCTATAATCCGCACGGACAACTCACGTGCTATAGTATCATATCAGGATCCGCACGACACTCACGTGCTATGGTATCATATCAGAATCCGCACGACAACTCACGTGCTACAATATATATATCTGGATCCGCACGGGAAACTCACGTGCTATGGTGTCAATACCTCAAAAATAGGCCCTCGGCCTCACTCAGTCATCAACCTCTCTAGTCTCATGGGCCCTCAGTAATCAAGGTAAATCAGCCCAAAACAGAAATGATATAATGTATCAACAACGAATAACCGAAACTGAGGTATAATATGCATGTAATACTACGACTGATCAAGTAACAATAAGCAGGAAGATTTAACATGTATCTCGACCTCTTTAGGTCTCTACAACACCAACACATAGCCTAAGCATGATTTCTAGCATGATTTACCGTCAAATTTCTATAACACATGGAGAGCATATAGCTGACAACAAGTTATTCAACTTTATAACTCTACGGAATGGACCAAGTCACAATTCCCATGGTGCACGCCCACCACCTAGCATGTGTGTCACCTCCAAAACAGATATATGCCACTTAATCTGGGGTTTCATACCCTCAGAACCAGATTTAGAACTGTTACTTACTTCAATCCGAGAAAAACACTACTCCAATATGACTTTGCCTCAAGAATCGTCCTCCAAACGTCCCGAATCTTGCCACAAGTAGTACATTACAATCAATACAGGCTAAAGGAATTAGTTCCACAAGAAAAATACAAAATTATAAACCAAAATCCGAAATTAGCTCAAACCCGACCCCCGAGCCCACATCTCAAAATCTGACAAAAGTCACAAACCCCGAAAGCTTATTCACTCACGAGTCTAACCATACCAAGTTGGTGAAAATCTGACATCAAATCGCCATTCAAATTCCCAAAATTAATTCTCCAATACCTAGGCTCAAACCCCTAATTGCACTTCAAAAACTCACCAACTAGGTGTAAAATTAGTGGGGAAACGTAATCATTGAAGAAAACTGGATACAAAGATCTTGCCTCAAGAATTCCCCTTGAAAAGCCCTCTCAAAATCTCCAAAATCCGAGCTTAAAATGTTAAAATGAAGCCAAACTTGTGAACCCTTGCTTTTATATGTTCTGCCCAGTCATTCCGCTTATGCGGACTTTTAGCTGCTTTTGAGGTCCCTCATCCACATCAGTGGAACTCACTTATGTGACCAACCGCTTCTGCGGTCTAAATCCCGCTTCTGCTGCGTATCTACGCGAAACATCCGATTCTGCGGGCCAGCGGCTCCCAAGCCAAATTCCGCTCGTGCAATCCGCCACACGCAAGTGCGAGTCCGCACCAACAGAATTCCTTCCGCATCTGAGCTCCATATTCCACCAGACCAATCTCTGCTTCTGTGCCTCCCAGCTCGCACCTGCGACCAATGTTCCGCAGGTGCGATTGCACCAGAAGACCTCAGCTTCAGCAGTCTTCCAAATTCAAAAATTGATCCGTTAACCATCCGAAATCAACCCAAGGCCCCCCGGTCCTCAACCAAACATACCAAAAAGTCCTAAAACCTCATACTGACTTAGTTGAACCTTCATACCTCAAACAATATCAAAAACACGAATCGCACCCCAATTCAAGCCTAGTGAACTTTGAAACTTCCAAATTCTAAAAACGACGCCGAAACTTGTCAAACCACATCCGATTAACCTCAAATTTTGTACACAAGTTACAAGTGATACTACGAACGTACTCCAACTTCTAGAAATCCAATCCAACCCCGACATCAAAAAGTCCACCTCGGTCAAACTTTCAAAATTCCAACTTTCGTCATTCCAAGCCTGATTCTACTATAAACCTCTAAATCACAATCCGAACATGCTACTAAGTCCAGAATCACCCATTGAAGCTAACGAAACCATCAAAATTCAAATTCGAGGTTGTTTACACATAAGTCAACATTCGGTCAACTTTTCCAACTTAAGCTTTTCATTATGAGACTAAGTGTCTCAATTCATCCGAAATTCCGGACTCGAACCAACTTCCCCGAGAAGTCATAAAACAACAGTAAATAAAAAAGTAGGTAGAAAATGGGGGAATGTGGTTACAACTCTCGAAATGAATAGCCGGGTCGTTACATGGACGATGCGCGGATCAAGTTTGGACTTGATAGAAATGATGGTGCACCAGTTTTGGTGCGTTCACACCTGCTAGATTTTTGGCCTCAGGTGTGAGCTTTTTGATCGTAGAAGTGGCCTAACATGGACTGACCATGGATCGGAGAAGCAAGGCAGGGACCACACCTGTGAAGTCACAGGTGCGAGGCAGGCGATCGCAAGAGCGGGGAAGGTCGCAGGTGCAACGTGTACGCCACAGAAGCGGGCTCAGAAAAATGAGCCGTTGTCTGCAGAAGCGAAGGAGGTAGCCCTGGGCTTGGTTCGCACTTGTAAGGTATTGTCTGCAGAAGCAGAGCCGTAGGCGCGACATTGGTATCATAGGTGCGAAAACCGTTGGGTAGTGAGGTTCATTTAAGTTGGGACTTAGGCCATTTTTGACTCATTTCTTTCATCTCTTGGACGATTTTGCTTGGAGAGGGGTTTTGACCTAGCTATTGAACTTAAGTAATTTGTATCAAATGTAAGTTAAATATTGCTTTCTGGTAGATTTTAATATGTAAAATTATGAAAATTATGGGTTTAGTTGGAAAATCTATGTTTTGACAAAAATGGGATTTGACCATGAAAATGATTATGGAATTGGGTGAAAATTATATATTTAAGTTTGTGAGGTTATGGTTAACAATACTCTTCAAAAAATTTTGGAAGCCGGGCACGTGGGCCTGGGGGTGAATTTTAGGAATCTTCCAATTTGGGTTGGGTAATTACTCTAATAGTTGAATTATTAACTTTTGAGAGGATATTGATTAATTTATATAACATTTGGCTAGCTTCAAATTATTCAGCACCAAGTTCGGGCCTTAGAGTGAATTTGTGGGTTGAAAAGTGAGCTTTGAGACGAGGTAAGTCTCTTGCCTAACCTTGTAAGAGTTTACCCCATAGGTGATTTGAATTTCTATTTGTTTCTAATTTTAGGGGTTACGCACGCACAAGGTGATGAGAGTCCGTGCATAGCTACTAATCATGCTCAAGTCCGGGTAGTTTAGGACCCAAATCATGAAATACTTGTAATGTTTGCACCCTACTTGTTATTTAAAGTGCCTAAATTAAATTGAAACTTGATAAAGGATCCATAAAGACCGAATTTCACTTACTTGAGTTTTTGGGGGTTACTTGACCGTTAATAGAAATTGTGCCTCTTTGTGTATAAGCCCGGTACTAGCTTTTAATCGTACGTTCATAAAGTATTCTCTCTTCTTATGGAGCGGACCGAACGCCTCGGCAGTATAATAGATGCATCTATGGTTCATGCTGCTCGACCCTCGACAGTGTACACATTATTCTGGATCGGACCGCACGACCTCGACATAAATCATGTGTGTTAATGCTTGAAGCCCGAATACTCTTGATATTATTTTCATAAATTGAGAGGTCATAATTTATTTATTTGTTCGGAACTTATTTGAAATTAGTATGTGTTAGTGGAAGACTTTTTGGAATTTACTATTAGTTAAGGAATCATTTAACCACTGTTGCTATTGTGTTAATATTATTATTCACATATTCTATGCTTGTTTACCATTATTTTATTTTTTTTGTTAGCCCATAGTAAGTGTCAATGTTGACCGCTCGTTACTACTTCTTCGAGTTTGGACTGGATACTTCCCGGGTACATGTTGTTTATGTACTCACGCTACACTTCTGCACTAATCGTGCAGGATCTGAGGTAGTTGCATCTGGCGGTCCTTCCAGCATGCACCTCCGTTACCCTGAGGCCTAGTGGTGAGCTGCTTTCTGAGTCCGTTCTATAGCACCCAGAGTCTCTCTTTTGCATTTTTTTGTTTACTCTAATTCAGACAGTAGTTTAGAGTTTTGTATATTTTACTAGTTGCTCATACACTTGTAACACCGAGTTTTGGAACACATGGTAGTAGACTTTATGGTTTTGGAGCATTTATTTCACTACAACTGATCACACATTAGCTTGTGCTTTACTTTATTAAATTTTTTACTCCTTATTTTCTTAATAAATGAAATTCAACCACTTGAAAACTTCTTAAAAAGAACAATTACATGGTTAGTTCATCGTTGGCTTGCCTATCGGTGATGTTGGGTGACATCACGACCTATAGGAGAAATCTGGTCCTGACAGCTATAAGATTTCTCTCTATTTAAACTAGTGATAGAACCCGCACGATGCATGGATAATTTGACAGAATATTATTCTTATAAAATTATGATCTAATATATCATATTATTTTAATAAATATTACTTGTATTTTTATTATGATGTAGTGAACAAAAAATATATAACAAAATTTATACAAAATTAAAGGATACACATTTTATAGTAATCAAATAAATTATTTATTCCTTATTTATTCTTTATTATTATTAAATTAGCAAGTACTTAGTACTATACATTTACTACTATGACTTTATATTAACTTATCAATATGCTTAATATTTTGACACTAGTTCTCTTTTAATATAATATAGATATACATTTTCTTACTCTGAAAATATTTTTTTTAAACTTATGTTATACTATTCAAAATTGTTCAATTGTCTAAATTTATCAATAATTTTCTTGAGTGTTATTTATTAATCTTTTATTTATTAGTTAATTCAAAATAAAAATAGCATAAAACTATCTCCTCCCCCCCCCACCCTCCCCCCGTTTTGTACATTCCTTTCTACTTTAATATTTGATTAGTTTTCTCATTTAGTATTTTACTGAAAATTTCCTACATGAAAATTTTAATTAGTATATATATTTTTACGGTATTGATTGATTTTTTTTTTTTTGGTATTCTTCCTTTATGATTATTTGCTTATTATGATTTTAATTATGTGTATATATATTGTAACGATCGGAACGGTCGTTTAGAGCATTTACACTTCGCTCTGTAGTTTGAGGGCATGAGTGTCATGGGCGGCTTTCCAGCCGTGCCCCATGACCCCTTGAACGCACCCTGTGGTGTCCTAGCAAGCCTCCCAACGCCTAGCGCCACGGACGACCCCGTGGTCTTGGCCGCGCCAAGTGACAAGCGCGCATGTGCCTCTATCTCCCCACCGATTTCCCTCGCTAGCGCCTAGCCACAAGCAGTTGCCAACAGCGGCGCGCACGCAGACAATGCCGCACGCACAGATCGTGATGCCTAAGACAAAGTTGCTGACAACGGACCTGTTTCTACCTCTGTAGAAAACTAATTCCTTTTTCCTTGTATTACTAGAGTAGTTTTATTCCATGTACTTTCATTACGTTTCTCTAGCGTAGTTTGGTCTATTCCTGTAACATTGGTTTATTTTTTTAAGCATTATTGGGGGGATCAAGCAATCAAAAACTTTCTAGCAAGAAATTCTCTGTACTGGTGTCTCTCCCCCTCGACATCGCGTTGCCTTCTTTTGTAATGGCTTTCAATAATACAATCAAGCTTTTATTCAATTCTCCTTACTGTTCTCTCAATTGTTGGCATTAGTTTTTCCGCACGGCACTGACAATCTCGTCTAGCATGCGGAGGGGAACTCACTCGGCGGACAGCAACCACCCTGACATCGGTTGCTTAGCCTTACGTCTCCCTTCTAAAGAATCTCAGGAAGGCGCCACGTAACAGTTGGTATCAGAGCCTAGGCTCGACATCGGACGAGGGAACGCATTGGCATTACCACCATTTCTGACCATGGTGAATCATGGGGACCGCATTGCGGCCCTTGAAGAGACGGTTGACGTACTACGGCCCATCGTGGATACGGTGACGGAACTAAAAACCAACCTAGTGCAAAGGTTGGACGACCTGGACCACAGACTGGCCCAGACCGAAGTTGACATAGAAAACATCAGTCGCGACTCTGAAGGAGACCGACAAATAACAGCTACTGAGGCAGCCAGAATTTTTGATAAATTCAAGGCCTCCAATAAGAGCGCGCCGAGGATTTAGCCCACAGGGCACAAGAGGCAGACAGGATGACTGCCATGCAGCAAACTATCGATGACTTGACATACCAGATCAATGTTGTCAATGCTACTCTACAAGGCTTGCTTCGAGGCGGTGGAAATCCAATCGGGGGTGTTGCAAACCTCACCCCCTTGGCACAGAAATTGAAGATTCCTGATCCAAATCCATACAGTGGGGCTAGGAATGCTAAAGAAGTGGAAAATTTCATCTTCGACATCGAACAATACTTCGATGCCATGGATGGCCTAGAAGAAGCCAAGAAGGTAGCAACTGCTGCCATGTATCTTCAGGGTGATACTAATCTCTGGTGGCGAGTGAAGTATGAAGCCATCAGGGCTGGTGAAGATGCTCTAGAGACATGGGCGGATCTGAAGGCAGCCATACGCCTACAGTTCTTCCCCGAAAATGTTGAGTACAATGCAATGAGGAAACTACGGGAGCTCCGCCAGACCAAGTCAGTGCGGGACTACATGCGAGAATTCTCTACACTCATGCTGAACATCCGAGACATAGGGGGAAAAGACAAGCTCTTCACATTCCTGTAAGGGTTGAAACCTTATACCCGCATGGAGCTGCAAAGACCGAGGGTGGATACCCTACCCAAGGCAATCCAAGCAGAAGAATGCCTTGGGGACTATCAGATGGCAACTCAGAAGGATAGGCCGCATCTGCCTGTCCGAGCGGGTTACAAAGGGAGACAATCCAACAATGGTGGCCCTAACAGAAGTGGGGGAGACCGTAGTGAAGGAAAATCTAAGGCTCCCTCCTCAGGCAGCAAAAGTGCGGTGTCAAACAACAATGACCGGGGGAGAAAGCCCCCCTCAGGATGCCGTCATTGCGGCGGACCGAATTGGAATAATGAATGTCCACATGCATAGATGAATTCCCATCAAGCTTATGATGAGGGGACGGATGATGAATCAGATGATGATGAACAGACCAAAGCAGTCGGTGCCTTCAATGCAATTGTTGGTTCTATTTCGGAGGCATTAGCGGGAACCAGTGCTGGTATCCGCAAGAAGAAGGACCCCCGCCCAATTTCCAAGAAGGGGAAAAAGAAGAAGAATAAAGGGACTCCTCCTAAGCAAGAGAGGACCTTGATGTTCGTTGAACTGAGGGTAAACGACAAACCCATTCGGGCGATGATAGATACAGGTGCTACTCACAACTACTTGGCCTCAACTCAGGTGGAGATTCTTGGGATAGTTGTGGGAAAGGGTCGGGGTCATGCCAAGGCTATCAACTCACCTCCTCAGCCAGGGGGTGGAATAGCAAAAGAATTATCGGTGAAGATGGGGCCTTATGAAGGAAAGTTCACCTTGCGCGTGGTGATCATAGATGGCTTTGAGCTGATAGTGGGACTGGAATTCTTGAGGTAGACCAACACCATACCCGTACCATATGCAGACATGCTTCTGATGGTTGGAGTAAACGGGGCCACACCCTGTATTATTTCGTGCATATCCATGAAAATGGCCGCTGAGAACATCTCGGCCTTGCAACTAAAAAGGGGGTAAGGAGACATGAACCTACTTTTTTGGCTACCCTATGTATTGAATAGGTAGAATGCTCATCGGGACCACTTTCTACACCCGTAATTGAGCTACTACTGGAATTCGAAGATGTCATGCCACAAGAAATGGCGAAGCGACTTTCGCCTAGGCGCACTGTGGACCATGAGATTGAGTTGGTACCGGGTGCGAAGCCACCTGCCCGGGCGCCTTACAGAATGTCACAACCCGAACTCAGCGAGCTTCGGAGACAATTGACGAAAATGCTAGACACATGGATCATTGTACCCTCTAAGTCCCCATATGGGTCCCCTGTGCTTTTCCAGAAGAAACATGATGGTAGTCTACGCCTCTGCGTGGATTATCGGGAGCTGAACAAAATTACTGTGAAGAACAAGTATCCTATTCTGCTCATGGCAGACTTATTTGATAGATTGGGGAGTGCTACGGTGTTCACAAAAATTGACCTGAAGACAGGGTATTGGCAGGTCCGAATTGCTGAGGGTGATGAACACAAGACGACCTGTGTGACAAGATATGGGTCGTTCGACTTCCTAGTTATGCCGTTCGACTTGACTAATGCCCCAGCCACATTTTGCACCCTGATGAACCAGGTCTTCCGAGAGTACATTGATAAATTCGTGATGGTCTATTTGGATGATATTGTGGTCTATAGCCAGACATTGGAAGAACACCTAGAGCACTTGCAGAAGGTCCTAGCCCGGTTGCGGGAGCATGAGTTGTACGCAAAGCTATCCAAGTGCTCCTTTGCTAAAAAACAGATCGACTTCCTCGGGCATGTCATTGAGGAAGGACGGATCAAGATGGACCAGCAAAAGATCCAAGCCATCATAGATTGGCCGCCACCCAAGGATATCCATGCCTTGAGGGCATTCCTTTGCCTATGAAATTTCTATCAGCAATTTGTGAAGAATTACTCCCTCATCGCAGTACCATTAATTGAACTCCTCAAGAAGGTCACGCCTTGGGATTGGGGTCCTAGGCTATCGGAGGCCTTCAATGCATTAAAAACGGTTATGTCTAGTAGCCTTGTCTTGGCCCTTCCTGACTTGGCCAAGCCCTTCAAGGTACAAACAAATGCTTCCGACTATGCTCTTGGAGGGATCTTACTACAATATGGGCATTCCGTAGCATACGAGAGCCGGAAGCTTAAGGATGCAGAGCGTCGCTATGCCGCCCACGAGAAAGAATTATTGGCTGTCGTTCATTGCTTACACCTTTGGAGGCATTATCTGCTTGGATCACCATTCGTGGTCAAGACAGACAAAACAGCTGTTAGTCATTTCATGACCCAGCCGAAGCTGAATAGTCGACAGGCCCGATGGCAGGAACTCCTAGCGGAATTTAAATTCAACCTGGAGTACCGAAGTGGGAAGTCTAATCATGTGGCTGATGCACTCAGTCATAGAGCGGACCTAGCATCGGTGTGCCTACTCGCCACCCTAAGGGGGAGCGAAGTAGCCACCACCATTAAAGACCAGATACATGATCTACTCATCAAGGATCCTGCTGCATAATATTTGGTTGATCTAGTAGGACAGGGCAAGACTCGCCAGTTCTATATGGAGGATGGTTTCCTGAAGGTAAAAGGGAACCAACTTTATGTTCCAAAAGGAGGGGATCTGAGAATAACTCTCTTGGAGGAATGTCATGACACTCTGTGGGCCGTCCATCCCAGCGAATAACGCACCATGGCATTGCTTCGCCGTGCATATTGTTGTCCCCAAATGGCCGACGATGTCGCGCAGTATGTAAAGACTTGTATAGTATGCAGAAGGACAAGTCCGACCGCTTGAAACAAGCGGGACTCTTGGAACCTCTAGCTGTTCCAAGGAGACATTGGGAAAGCGTGTCACTGGATTTCATCACCGGATTGCCCAAGGTTGGAGATCTCACAACTATCTTGGTTGTGGTGGATCGGTTTTCAAAGTATGCCACCTTCATTGCAGCACCTCAATATATATCAGCAGAGGATACAACTCGAATCTTCTTCTCTCATGTCATCAAATATTGGGGCCTGCCTAAAGACATTGTTAATGATCGCGATTCACGCTTCACTAGTAACTTTTGGACCCAATTATTTAAGTGCCTCGGGTCAAAATTGAGTCACAACTCAAGTTTTCATCCATAATTCGATGGCCAGATGGAGCGGTTCAATGGCATGTTGGAGGAATATCTCCACCATTTTGTTACCGGATCGCAGAAGAATTGGGTGAAACTCCTAGATGTTGCCCAACTGTGTTTCAATTCACAAAAGAGCTCCAGTACAAATAAAAGCGCTTTTAAAATTGTTACCGGGCAACAAACGCTACTCCCACACACCATGAATTCACCGAACATGGTGAAATCTTCTCGTGCTACTAGCTTCTCAACAGAATGTAAGCGAAATATGGAGATAGTGCGGAGCTATCTGGTTAAAGCCCAAAAGAGAATGAAGAGGCATGCTGATCAGAATCGTCGCTTTGCTGAATACCAAGTAGTAGACAAAGTGATGGTCAAAATCCCAAAGTGGTACTTATTTGCAGGGGTCCATGACCCTCGCCTGTTGCAAAAATATATTGGACCTTTGTCCATTGAAAGACGCATTGGGAAAGTTGCATACCGGGTGGATACCCCAGCTTGGTGGAAAATCTATCCCGTCTTCCATGTCAGTCTATTTAAACCTTTTTGGGAATACACGGAGGATCCTTCACAGAGCCAACTCACAATACCCAGTATTCAAGGCTCCGGTTCAATCAGGAAAAGACGGGCTGAAGCTATTCTTGATGACCGGGTAATTTATGCCTCCAAGAAGGATCACTAAGAGTTCTTGGTAAAATGGCAAGGGTGTGATGCAGAGGAGAACACTTGGGAGAGGGGAGCAAACCTCAAAGCTTACAAGAGCCTGATTGAAGATTATTTGGAAAGTAAGGCACCGAGGACGTCGTCAACTCAGGTGGGGGAGAATGTCATAGGCGACCTTCCAGCCGTGCCCTATGACCCCTTGGATGCACCCTGTGGCATCCTAGCAAGCCTCCCAACGCCTAGCTCCACGGATGGCCCCGTGGTCTTTTCCGCGCCAAGTGACAAGCGCGCATGTGCCTCTGTCCCCCCATCGATTTCCCTCACTAGCGTGCAACCACAAGCAGCTGCCAACAACATCGCGCGCAGATCGTGATGCCTGAGACAAAGTTGCTGACAACTGACCTGTTTCTACCTCTGTAGAAAACTAATTCCTTTTTCCTTGTATTACTAGAGTAGTTTTATTCCATGTACTTTCATTATGTTTCTCTAGCGTAGTTTGGTCTATTCCTGTAACATTGGTTTATTTTTTTAAGCATTATTGGGGGGATCAAGCAATCAAAAACTTTCTAGCAAGAAATTCTCTGTACTGGTGTCTCTCCCCCTCGACATCGCGTTGCCTTCTTTTGTAATGGCTTTCAATAATACAATCAAGATTTTATTCAATTCTCATTACTGTTCTCTCAATTGTTGGCACTGGTTTTCCTGCACGGCACTGACAATCTCGTCTAGCATGCGGAGGGGAACTCACTCGGCGGACAACAACCACCCTGACATCGGTTGCTTAGCCTTACGTCGCCCTTCCAAAGAATCTCAGGAAGGCGTCGCATAACAGTAGCTATGTATGATGTATTATGACTTGTCTAAATCGCCGGTTTTAGTTTTCAGGTTGTTCGGAGTCGATTTGGAAGAATGAATTTCATCGTTTAAGCTTTAAGTTGGAAGAGTAGACTAAGTTTGACTTTTGTGAATATGAACCCTGAACAGAGTTTAAATGGTTCCGTTAGGTCCAGATGGTAATTTTGGACTTGGGCATATACCCGGATTTGCACTTGGATATTTCTAGAAGGATTCAGCACTAATTAGCGAAAATTGAAAATTTGAAGGTTTGGAAAGTTCATAAGTTTGACCAAGAGTTGACTTTTTGGATATCAGATTCGGATTGTGGTTTCGGGAATTGGAATAGCTTTGTTATGTTATTTTGGACTTGTGTGCAAAATTTGAGTTCATTCCGAGTTGATTTGATATGTTCTGGCGCGAGTTCTGGAAGTTGAAAGTTTTAGAGTTCATTAAGTTCGATTTGAGGTGTGATTCATCATTTCGATGTTGTTATGTGTGGTTTAAGGCCTCGAATAGGTCCGATTTATGGTATAGGACTTGTTGGTACGGGGTTTTGGGTGTCCCTAGTGAGTTTCAGACGAGGTTCAGATAATTTTCAGTTCATGTTGCATTGCTTTAGGTGTGCTGGTTCTGGTTTTTCTGCATTTGCGAAAGAATGGGCGCAGAAGCGAGTCTGCAGATGCTGAAAGTTGGTCGCAGAAGTGCAAACAGACTTGGCTGGAGAAGATCACAGAAGTAGAAAATTAGGCGCTTTGCGGCCCCACAGAAGCGATGGTCTTGGCTGCAGAAGCGAGATTGAGCGCAAAAGTGTGTTTTGCTTCGCACTTGCGGTAGCGCAGAAGTTAATGGAGATCCGCAGGTGTGAGGGGTCAGCTGGCTAGTGGAGTCCGCAAAAGCGGAGCTCATGTCACAGATGCAATACCGCAGAAGCAGCTCATGTGTCCGCAAAAGCAGAAATGGCTGGGTAGAAGCCTTTAAATCGAGGGTTTGGTCGTTTTGTTCATTTTTTGAGATGTAGGACTCGGATTGAGGCGATTTTAGAGGCAAATTTTACCACAAGGATTGGGGTAAGTGTTGTACACTCAATTTTGATTATATTTTGTGATTTATATTAATTTTTGGTAAATGGATTATGAGTTTTAAAGAGAAAATTGGGGATTTTATCCTAAAGCTTTATCGAGTGAGTTTTTGAGTGGAAGTAATGATAAGTGGTGATTTTGAATACTTATTTGCACCCTTTGACTTTTGCTTTAGCTAAAAAATGTTTAAATGTATTCCCGAAAACTGATGAAATATGCTTACTTGCAGGAGTATTGAAAAATGAGCCAAAGTGATGAAATTCAACTCAAGAAGAAGTGCTTTTGAACAAGGACACCAAAATCAAGAAAAAAAGCTAAAGTGCGAACTGCAGAATTTTGTCTGCGACCGCAGAATACAAAGAAGATTTGACAGGGCTGCAATGCAAACTGCGGACCGCATAATAATTATGTGGCCGCAGAAGTCAAGGTTCGGAGAGTTGGAAATATGAGGCCATCAAGAAATGCGGACATGCACTATAATTGTGCGGCCGCACCCAGAATTGTGCGGTCCGCAGAATTCAAGAGATGCGGCCGCATTTACGCCATTTTGTTACTGGATCGCAGAAGAATTGGGTGAAACTCCTAGATGTTGCCCAACTGTGTTTCAATTCACAAAAGAGCTCCAGTACAAATAAAAGCGCTTTTGAAATTGTTACCGGGCAACAACCGCTACTGCCGCACACCGTGAATTCAACGAACATGGTGAAATCTCCTCATGCTACTAGCTTCTCAACAGAATGTAAGCGAAATATGGAGATAGTGCGGAGCTATCTGGTTAAATCCCAAAAGAGAATGAAGAGGCATGCTGATCAGAATCGTCGCTTTGTTGAATACCAAGTAGGAGACAAAGTGATGGTCAAAATCCCAAAGTGGTACTTATTTGCAGGGGTCCATGACCCTCGCCTGTTGCAAAAATATATTGGACCTTTGTCCATTGAAAGACGCATTGGGAAAGTATCATACTGGGTGGATACCCCAGCTTGGTGGAAAATCTATCCCGTCTTCCATGTCAGTCTATTTAAACCTTTTTGGGAATACACGGAGGATCCTTCACAGAGCCAACTCACAATACCCAGTATTCAAGGCTCCGGTTCAATCGGGAAAAGACAGGCTGAAGCTAATCTTGATGACCGGGTAATTTATGCCTCCAGGAAGGATCACCAAGAGTTCTTGGTAAAATGGCAATGGTGTGATGCAGAGGAGAACACTTGGGAGAGGGGAGCAAACTTCAAAGCTTACAAGAGCCTGATTGAAGATTATTTGGCAAGTAAGGCACCGAGGACGTCGTCAACTAAGGTGGGGGAGAATGTCATGGGCGGCCTTCCAGCCATGCCCCATGACCCGTTGGATGCACCCTGTGGCATCCTAGCAAGCCTCCCAACGCCTAGCTCCACGGACGACCCCGTGGTCTTGTCCGCGCCAAGTGACAAGCGCGCATGTGCCGCTGTCGCCCCACCGATTTCCCTCACTAGCGTGCAACCACAAGCAGCTGCCAACAACATCGCGCGCACATCGTGATGCCTGAGGCAAAGTTGCTGACAACGGACCTGTTTCTACCTCTGTAGAAAACTAAGTCCTTTTTCCTTGTATTACTAGAGTAGTTTTATTCCATGTACTTTCATTATGTTTCTCTAGCGTAGTTTGGTCTATTCCTGTAACATTGGTTTATTTTTTTAAGCATTATTGGGGGGATCAAGCAATCAAACACTTTCTAGCAAGAAATTCTCTGTACTGGTGTCTCTCCCCCTCGACATCGCGTTGCCTTCTTTTGTAATGGCTTTCAATAATACAATCAAGATTTTATTCAATTCTCATTACTGTTCTCTCAATTGTTGGCATTGGTTTTCCCGCACGGCACTGACAATCTCGTCTAGCATGCGGAGGGGACCTCACTCGGCGGACAACAACCACCCTGACATCGGTTGCTTAGCCTTACGTCGCCCTTCCAAAGAATCTCAGGAAGGCGTCGCATAACAGTAGCTCTGTATGATGTATTATGACTTGTCTGAATCGCCGGTTTTAGTTTTCAGGTTGTTCGGAGTCGATTTGGAAGAATGAATTTCATCGTTTAAGCTTTAAGTTGGAAGAGTAGACTAAGTTTGACTTTTGTGAATTTGAACCCTGAACAGAGTTTAAATGGTTCCGTTAGGTCCAGATGGTAATTTTGGACTTGGGCATATGCCCGGATTTGCACTTGGATATTTCTAGAAGGATTCAGCACTAATTAGCGAAAATTGAAAATTTGAAGGTTTGGAAAGTTCATAAGTTTGACCAAGAGTTGACTTTTTGGATATCAGATTCGGATTGTGGTTTCGGTAATTGGAATAGCTTTGTTATGTTATTTTGGACTTGTGTGCAAAATTTGAGTTCATTCCGAGTTGATTTGATATGTTCCGGCGCGAGTTCTGGAAGTTGAAAGTTTTAGAGTTCATTAAGTTCGATTTGAGGTGTGATTAATCATTTCGATGTTGTTATGTGTGGTTTAAGGCCTCGAGTAGGTCCAATTTATGGTATAGGACTTGTTGGTATGGGATTTTGGGTGTCCCTAGTGAGTTTCAGACGAGGTTCGGATGATTTTCGTTTCATGTTGCATTGCTTTCGGTATGCTGGTTCTGGTTTTTCTGCATTTGCGAAAGAATGGGTGCAGACGTGAGTCCGCAGATGCTGACAGTTGGTCAGAGAAGCGCAAACAGAGTTGGCTGGAGAAGATCACAGAAGTAGAAAATTAGGCGCTTTGCGGCCCCACAGAAGCGATGGTCTTGGCTGCAGAAGCGAGATTGAGCGCAAAAGCGTGTTTTGCTTCGCACTTGCGGTAGCGCAGAAGTTAATGGAGATCCGCAGGTGTGAGGGGTCAGCTGGCTTGTGGAGTCCACAAAAGCGGAGCTCATGTCACAGATGCAATGCCGCAGAAGCAGCTCATGTGTCCGCAAAAGCAGAAATGGCTGGGTAGAAGCCTTTAAATCGAGGGTTTGGTCGTTTTGTTCATTTTTTGAGATGTAGGACTCGGATTGAGGCGATTTTAGAGGCAAATTTTACCACAAGGATTGGGGTAAGTGTTGTACACTCAATTTTGATTATATTTTGTGATTTATATTAATTTTTGGTAAATGGATTATGAGTTTTAAAGAGAAAATTGGGGATTTTATCCTAAAGCTTTATCGAGTGAGTTTTTGAGTGGAAGTAATGATAAGTGGTGATTTTGAATACTTATTTGCACCCTTTGACTTTTGCTTTAGCTAAAAAATGTTTAAATGTATTCCCGAAAACTGATGAAATATGCTTACTTGCAGGAGTATTGAAAAATGAGCCAAAGTGATGAAATTCAACTCAAGAAGAAGTGCTTTTGAACAAGGACACCAAAATCAAGAAAAAAGGCTAAAGTGCGGACTGCAGAATTTTGTCTGCGACCGCAGAATATGAAGAAGATTTGACAGAGCTGCAATGCAAAGTGCGGACCACATAATAATTATGTGGCCGCAGAAGTCAAGGTTCGGAGAGTTGGAAATATGAGGCCATCAAGAAATGCGGACATGCACTATAATTGTGTGGCCGCACCCAGAATTGTGCGGTCCGCAGAATTCAAGAGATGCGGCCGCATTTACGAATTGTGAGGCTGTATAATATACTCCTGTCAAGAACTGAAGCAATGTGCGGACTGCACACAGAATTGTGCGGCCGTAGAACCTTTAAAAGGGCAATTTTGTCCGAAAAGTTTAGCTGTGTATAAATAGTCTTTTTTGACGAAATTAGGTTAAGTTTTGAACACCTGAAAGTTGGTAGCCGTTTTTCTTTACTGTTTTAGGAAACTTTATCATATCTTGTTGATTTTACATTGGATTTCAGCTATTTATAATTCAATATGAGTTTGATCATATTTTTTTCTTTAATTTCTTCATCACGATCTATGAGTAGCTAAATTTTTAGCTAGGGTTGTGACCCAACCCTAGTGTGGGTATCTAATGAGTGTTTGATTTAGGACTTGTTTATGGTTGATTTTGAATGGTTTCAAACATTAGTTCATGCCTATTGACTTAGTCTCTTCTTGAGAAAGAGATACTAAGTCTAGGAAAACTTGGCTAACAAGAAATTGGGATGAACTCAAGAGATTGATAGTCCCAATTAAAGGGTTGAACCTAGAGATAGTAAAACCCGACTTGAGCATTTATCAACTATTTTGTGTAATACCCATTTGGACTTGAGAAAGCCAAATTGGGAAAAATCACTCTTTTACCGAGAGGTATTGAGTGGGTAATTATGTGTTGATTGATATAATACACCCCGACCAACAAAACTCGCTATAAAGCCGACTACCTGTTAGGAAAACACCTAGGTTGAAGTCACATCCCTAGATCTTTTACATATTTGAAAAACAACAACAAAAATATTATTCCCTAGTTTCGTATTTTACATTTGCAAACCATAGTATAATTTGAGAAGTAGAATCAAAACAAAGTTTGTGGAAGTGCAACTTAGACACTTTAAGCGCTTAGTCCAAATATATACCTAATCCCATCTACGCTCCCTGTGGATTCGATCCCGACTCCTAGTTGGGTAATTATTGCTGCAATCGACCGCTTCACAACCCCAATTTGAGGTGTGACTTGGGAGAGATCATTTTTTGGCGCCGTTGCTGGGGAGCTAAAAATGGATTTAGCTATATATATTTGGTTTTGTGTGTGACTTGTCTTCCTTTCCTTACGTGTTACTAATCTTTTTGGTGAAACAATTGTAGGTACAAAAATGGATCTCAACAACAATGATCCTCTCGAAAACTTGCCATTGGGGGATAATGGGGAGGATGACCAACTTGAAGAGGTTCCTCCTGAACCTCAACCAAATAGAAAAGGCTGTCCGCCTCAAGAAAATGTTCCCATTCCTCCCCCACCTTCACCAAGAGCGGCTCCACACCGGGTGTTGCCAAACGAAGGATACGCAAGTTCCATAGTCTCACCGCGCATTAGGGCGGGCAACTTCCAAATCACTAATGTTATGCTCACATTGCTAGAGCAACGGGGATTCTTCACCGGGGCTCCGAGTCAAAATGCATACAAACACTTGAAAGGGTTTGTGGACACTTGCTGGGGGAGTAAACAGACCAACGTCTCCGAGGATGCTCTAAGGTTGGCTATTTCCCTTATCTCTACGGGGGGAAAGCCTTGGATTGGTTAGAAAGATCGCCAAATCATTCTATCCGTACATGGGATGAATTTGAGGAGAAATTCATTTCCAAGTTATTTTCTCCCAGGCATATGGCTACTATAGAGACGAGATTCTAGCATTCAAGCAAGAACCCAACGAGCCTTTGCAAGAGAAATGGGATAGGTACCGTACTATGGTGAAAGAGTTCCCAACCAATGATATGAGGGAAGCTATGATTCAACAAACTTTCTATAGGGGAATCAATACTACCAATCAATACGTGGTCAACAAACTTTCCAATGGAAATTTCATGACAACACCATATGCCGAAGCTTGTGAGATCTTAGATAAAATGGCGGATACTTCATAGGCATGGCAAAGTAGAGAAAATATTCCTCAAGGTGATCCAAATGTGATTCACCTACATAAAGAATTGCATCATCATGGGCAAGCAATTTCCGAGTTGACCACCACAATGAATCAATTAGCCAAAGCTAAACTTCAATAAGTTCAAGGTCCTAAGCAAGTAAATGCAATGGAAGGTGTAAATATGATGGTGAACAAGCGAAGGAAAAATGGTCAATAAGTGCAAAACCGTGCAGAACAATATGTGCAAGAAGATAATGGGTTTGACCAAGATGAATCCTACAATGAACAAGAGGAGGAAATTCAATATGTGAACAACTTACAAGAGCAACGAAACAACTCTCAAGGCCCGAATCAACAACAATGGAGATCTCAAGGTAATCAAGGGAATTGGAACTCAAACAACCAAGACAATTGGAATGGTGGTAACAACCAAGGTAATTGGAACAATCAAAACAATCAAGGTAATTGTAATGGTCAAAACAACCAAGGCAATTGGAGTGGAAACAATCAAGGATATTAGGGAGGCAACAACCAAGGGGGTTGGAACAATAACCAAAGGAATCAGGGGCCGGGCTTTCAAAGGCCCATGGTGTATTAACAACCAAGCAACCCGCCTCCTTATCCTTCTCATGGGCCTAGCTCTTCCAACAATGAGATGGAGCGAATTGAAAACATGTTCAAACAATTTATGGAGAAGAATTTCGACTCCAATGCTCAACTAGCCTCTTACAACACTTCAATTCGCAATTTGGAAGTTCAATTGGGGAAAATCTCGCAAGCTTTGAACACTCGTCCTAAGGGGGCACTACCAAGTGACACGGTGGTGAACCCGAAGGGTTGGAACAACACGGGACATGCCATGGCCGTGACTAAAAGGAGTGAAAAAGATGGGGATGCAAACACCTCAATTCAAAGAAATGTTTTGGATGATGAACAAGTGATTCAAGAAGATGAGATTCCAAACAATAGGGTGCAAGAAAATGACGACGTGAGAATTGATATTGATGACAATGTGGAGGAGACTCAAGAAGAAGTGAACCCATCTAGGGAACACATTGTATACATACCGGAACCGGTAGTGCCAAAGGCTAAAGAACCAATGCCAAGGCCTCCTCTCCATACCCTCAAAGGCTTGCCAAGCAAAATGGCGAGAACAATTGTGCACTCAATGGCTCCTAAATTGGAAGATCCAGACGCTTTCACAATTCCTTGTACTATTGGAAGCTCCGACTTTGCCAAATCTCTTTGTGATCTAGGGGCGAGTATCAACTTGATGCCCTACTCGGTTTTCAAAACATTGGGGATTGGGCAACCAAGACCCACTTCTATGTGCTACAAATGGCGGATTGTACTATGAAGAGACCATTGGGTATTATTGGTGATGTGTTGGTCCGTTTTGATAAGTTCATTCTCCCGACGGACTTTGTGATTCTTGATTGTGTACTGGACTATGAGGTGCCTATTATTTTACGTATACCTTTCCTCGCTACGGGAAGGCACTTGTTGATGTAGAAGCCGGTGAGCTCACCTTCCGGGTGGGTGATGAAAAGGTGGTTTTCCATGTATGCAAATCTATGAGGCAACCGAATAGCAATGAAGTTTGTTCGCTTGTGGACTTGGTGACCGATGTGATTGTTGATGATTCTAGTGCCACAATGAATATTGAAGATACTTTGGAGGCCGTTTTGCTTAACCTTGATGATGATGTTGAGAAGGATTGCTATGTGGAATGTGTGAATGCATTGCAAGGAATGGGGTCTTAAACATATGAACCTCGAAAATTGTCCTTGGATATTGAAAACCGGAAGACTCCTCCAACAAAGCCCTCAATAAAGGAGCCTCCCAATTTGGAGTTAAAGCCATTGCCTCCACATCTCGGGTATGAATTCTGTCACGACCCAAAATCCCTAAGGTCGTGATGGCGCCTAACATCATTGTCAGGCAAGCCAATCATTAATTATTTGAAATAATTTTCCTGTTTTAACATTTATGAAGAAGTATTTCCTTTCACTTTATTACATATTAACTAAATAAAATCTGTCAAGTAAAACAATGGTTTAAATATTACACTTTAGCAAATATATCCCAACACATCCCAGAACCCGGTGTCACAAGTACACGAGCAATTTCTAAGAATTTATACAATCATCACAAAGCTTGTCCGAAATACAGATTAGACTAGGAAATTTAAAATAAAATAAATACAGTACGAGGGAGTCTCTGTCAGCTGCGGATCGCCTCCGGATGATGCAGCTCGCCTAAGTCTCCGAATCCTCCACATTGCTATGAAAGTACCTGTGCAATAAAATGCACAACAAGTGTAGCATGAGTCCAAAAACAACGTGTACTCAGTAAGTCGCCCGCCTAACCTCAGAGAGGTAGTGACGAGAGGTCGAATTAGACACTCACTAAGGGCCAGCACTAATTAACAACATATGATGAACACGGTAGACATGTAATGTAGTAGAGCAGCATGTATATAAGGCGCTGAAATCCAAGTAAATACTGGAAGTAAACAAACATATACCACTTTCTCATTCTTTTCCAAAATATCTTAAATAAACAATTTCCTCTTTGTTTTCCCCCAAATATCATAAATCAACAATTACTTCTTTATTTCCCCCCAAATATCTTATCACTTCAAAAATCATGAAGAAAACATTTAACAATTTAGCATGCGCATACGGGATAAGGACAACCGTCCTGAGCCGTCATAATAATCAACTCTGTGCACTGCCGAGGATCGAACGACCCGTACCAAAAGTGCACCTCTCAATAAAATACTCATGTCTATGCACTGCCGAGGATCGAACGGCCCGTACCAAAAGTGCATCTCTCAATATAATAATCATCTCTGTGCACTGCCGAGGATCAAACGGCCCGTCCCAGAAGTGCACCTCTTAATATAATAATCATGTCTATGCACTGCCAAGGATCGAACGGCCCGTACCAAAAGTGCATTTTAAATCTGCCGTGGCGTACGACCCGCTCTCATGTGAGTGGGGGAAATAACACTCCGCTCGCGGAATGTAAATTGTGAAGCGGTCACATGCAGACATGCACAATCAACAATCCACCCCGAATACGTCGTGAACACAAATACTCAAGTAAATGGCCGATTTCTCTTTTAAAACCACATAATAGTATTTAAATATTCTTTTTTTCAAAATTCACTTGCCAAGTTTTTATAATGTTTAATAATACAACCTTATCCGGAAATACAATTGCCCGCGAAGGAAATCAATTCTCTTTTTAGATGCTTAAGAAATAAACTCTAATCTTCTTTAGTCATTCAATTACAATTCCAATTATATTAGCAGTCTAATATTACAGACAAGATCACAGGTACAACATGTAAGGCATGCTAGTGGGTCCTAGGCTACCCGGACATGGCATAATAGTAGCTACACACGGACTCCCGTCACCTCGTGCGTAGGTAGTCCCCGCAGATAGTAACCAAATTTCTAGGTTTCCTTCAACATTCCCAAATTTTTCTCAATTTCCCATACCAAATCTATGTAATAATCTTGTATTTAATTTAAAAACGTGAAGACATATCAAATGCCGAAACCTATCAAATCACGTCTAATGCCGAAACCTATCAAATCACGTCCGATTGACCTCAAATTTTACACACAAGACATATTCGACATTACAGACCTACTCCAACTTCCGGAATCGCATTCCGACCCCGATATCAAAATTTCCACTTCCGATCGGATTTCACAAAACCTTCAAATTTCTCTCTTTAGCCAAATGACTCCAAAATGACCTACAGACATCCAAATTCACTTCCAATCGCGCTCCCAACTCCATAATCACCATACAAAGCTATTCCCAGACTCGGAATCCCAAACGGACATCAACATCACTAAAATGCGCTTCAAGCCAAACTTAGGAAATTCCTTCAAAAATGCTGACTTCCATAATATACGCCAAAACGCTCCCGGGTTATCCAAAACCTGCTCCGGACATACGCCAAGTCCAAAATCATCATACGAACCTGCTGGAACCTTCAAATCTTGATTCGGAGGTCATTTACTCAAATTTCCAATCTTAACTGATTCTTCCAACTTAAGGCTTCTGAAATGAGAATTTTATTTCCAAACCAACTCTAAACTTTTCGAAATTCAATTTCGACCACCTACAAGTCATAATACCTGAAATGGAGCTGCTCACGACCTCAAACCGCTGACGCGCTAGAGCTCAAAACGACCGGTCGGGTCGTTACATTCTCCCCCACTTAAATCGAAGTTCGTCCTCGAACGTGCTAAGAACTGCTCTGGAGTTACCTGAAATCACTGTTTAACACCTCGAGCACCTGCCCGTGCTACCACAACCCAGTTGAGTACATTAGCTTGATCAGATTTGAAGATTTCTTCTTTTATCCATATAATAAGCTCAGAACCTAGTTCCAATATATAAACACTGTATCGACTACCACACAACATACCAGAACATGACTGCATACCTTTGCTGAATTAGCACCATGCGCCACAAGATTCATCATCTAACCACAATGACGTTCCCTGAACCTTAATAGCCAAAATTCCACGAATCTGATGCTCCCAATGCACCTCATGATATATATACATGCATCCTGCTATAATGCTGACGATACCACCACAACAGAGGAAATGTGCAGATATTCATACCCAACTGCAGAGTTAAAAAATCCTTGAATACCTCATCTTGACTAGAATCATGACCTCATTATGAACCTGAATAACGGTATTTGTTCTTTAATATACACTTCACGTAACCTTATCGCCCTGATCCCTGATCCGATAATCTTGTCTCACCCAGTATGAACTGCTCAGACAACAAATCACCCCAAACATGACCAACATCCTGACATGATACCACATCGCGCCAATAGGCCATAACTCGAACATGGTGAATAAGAAATGACTCAGGAAGGGACTATTCAACTCACGCAACTAATATGAACTTTTCTTAGAAAATAGGAAGTAAAACATAGGAAAAATAAATAAATATTAACCCTTCTCATCATCACACTGTTGTGGCATGCAACCCGATCCAAATAATATACCCGTGGCGGCGTGCCACCCGATCCCATCACAAAACTCACATAAGGAAATATATATGGAACTGAATTGCTCACTATTACACATTACCGAATATCGGTCACAAGCACGCTAAGCACATAATACCATCCTGGGGAGACTGATAGAGCCGCATGCAACAAAACTCAAACACAACTGAGGTGCGATATATATATATATATATATATACACACACACTCTGGATCTCAAGAGTCATCCTTCTCACATAACATCCCCATTACGCGGGACCTCAACACATAGGAAATTAGCAAGCCGTTTCACAACTCACATGGCACAAATCACAATATCGCATGAATTTGACGAAGACGGAACAACACCTGATATCCCAACACCCCTCCTTGAGAAGCGGTATACTGAAATGAACATATCTGCCTCACATGAAGCCCATAATCATATTTAGATCCATCCACAAGCATCGAGTCTACCTTGCTCGCATCAAAATAAGCTAATAGCTTTTACCTGGGTCCATCTTAACCCACTTTCTCTCATAATACACGAGAACAACCATCATCACCGGGACAAACACTCCATAATCCACAATCAACTGGACCGAACGCCCTCCAGACATAAATTCTCAAATAAACAATATTGCACTTCCTTATACTCAGTCCAAATCTTCAATCCTTCAAGTGACTACATGTCACACTTATAGGATCTTTTCACGGTCATGCTTCCACGACCTTCAACACAAGGCAACAAGACACATCAAGAACCCATGACCAGGGTACAAAGCCTCTTCCACCGAATATCAATCTGAGGTGACACTGAAGATAACACCAGCTTACTCTGAACTTTCAAATCACTTTTTCTTGCTCTTCCGAGCTCATGACATCCTTATCATCACCGAACTGCAATCTCGATTCTTACTCCCGGTTATATACTACTTTCCGCACCTAACATGCCAATATGAGGAAGCGCAAGAATTCCATCATAACTTCTGAACCACCAATAGGGTGAAGACTTCATCATATAGAAACCTTTTACTTAACTCAATTCAAGAGTACCATCTCAACACACGAGTGAATTCCCACAATCACCCAACATGCAAATCCTTAAGTAGTAGTCTATATAACCCTTCCGGGATCCGCCTACACCTGACAGGCTATAATACTTGAATGCTCCCACATGAAATCCATTACGACGGCCAACAAGCCCCACACACACCGGCACAAACCACATGCATAACTTAATCACACCGAAGGAACTGATCACTGCCGTAAATGTGCAATTTCAACCATGGCTAATCAATCTATTTGCTTTTAATAATCTTCAATTGCCCCAGGAATAATAGCAACTTCCTTCAACTCATAGCAAACTCAACCCTCACTCATCCCGAGTGACCTTTATTCACGAGACTATGCTGCCTAAATCCCGCAACCCGTCTCATACCCTCCTGATAATCTTTCTACAATCCGGAGTTTATTTCTCTCGCTCCTCCAATACTATCCTGCATGCTGAAACATGTTATAGAACATTCCAACCATCCTCCCTTTTCTCAGAAATTACTCTGCAAAAGCTCGATTTTCGATTATACTGCTGCCTGAAACCTTTAAACGCCGCATTCTTAGCTTTTGAATTCACTAGGACCGCTATTGAGAGTCACCCACTCTGACTGGTCCCGAATACAATCAACTCCAAGGCTCTCCTAGCACATGAGCACCCTTTTCCTTGAAGCACGTGACTGAGTCACTATCCTGACAACTCACCTATGCCTTAAGCAAAATTCTGAATCTTCCAAAGCCTAACCCTGGCCCGATAGGTATCGGGCCAAATTTTGCACACATTAATCAAATCCCACTCACAATCACCATTTTACTCCTTCCCCTTAGCTGTAATAACTTGCCAACACGCCAAAAATCCGCAACCCTATGATAACACAATCCTGCAACCCGACTATAGATGGTGGGACTCCCCCACTTAGCCCGAAGCTAATCCTTGCACCACTCTAGACCCTGCCGAGATCCTTTTCTATTTTTGATAACACGATCTTGATCAACCAATCCTTCCAAATTCTCTTGTTAGCACTCCCTAAATACTCAAACTCTCTACATCAATCACACATTTTGCCTCCTACTGAATAGCCACTAGAACCTCTCACAGAGACTTTCCAAACATGCTATCGCTAACCTATTCACAGGAGATAACCCACCAGTGGAAATCACCCGTGGACACCTTCCAACGACGCTAAAATGCACACTCTCTGTGACTTTAATACCCCATCCTATGACCTGCTTCATTTACCAACTTTACTAGTCCGTCCGCTCCTCATGGACATCCATTAAATGCGCGACAATATCTTCAAATTCCAAGCTATGCTGCTGCTCCCCCACTTTGCGACTGCTCTACTTTCGCTTCTTACACCTGGCCTCCTAGAAATGGAACCACTGCCTAGCCTCTCTTCAGGGCCATTCTCTGCAGCTCTCGAACTAGCAGATCACCACGACTTCAAGCTCTCCAAAGATCCTCTTTCTAGAGCTGCCTTCGTTATCAACACTTATCCGGTACCGAACCACCGCACCTCAGGGTCTCTGCCAACCGCATTCTTCAATACTTCTTCTCAATATTCTGACCCCATGCAACTGAAGAATCCATAGCACCGACAAAACTTAACGCATTCCATTCGATCAATGACGACGACTTCACGTCACAGGTGCATATCCCACCTTACTTGAAGACACCAAGTCTTACTACTTTATCAACCCCAACTGGACCATTCATAATCCAAATGCCTTCCCTCTGCCGGAACTAAAATACCGAATCTCGAAATCACACTTTGAGAAGACCTCCCCTCAAACCATTCATCACCCCCAATATATGGGTAAGCATTCTATCATCATATCGACATCACACGATAACCAATCGCAAACATCATCACTATTTGAGCATAGCCTTAACGCTCTCAGAAACACAACTACTGAGCTGAAACAACATATTATTCTTTTGCAGGTCCATAACAACAGCCCCAATCAATTATACATGGAAACATCTCGAATTACACCCATAGCACCATTTCAATTCCTCAAATTCCTAATTCATAGAAAGCGCTTCATGACGCGTAAAATTGAGTAGGAACAAACATAGGCATAAGCCTCAAAGGAATCAAATCAGACGACGAGGAATCAAGAAGAGAAGTACTCCTAATAGCCCCGTAGCCTCTCGAAGATAAATACAAACGTCTCCGTACTGATCTACAAGACTCTACTAGATTTGCTTATGACTCGTGAGATCTAAGGGAACCTAGTGATCTGATACCATGTTGTCACGACCCAAAATCCTTAAGGTCGTGATGGCGCCTGACATCATTGTCAGGCAAGCCAATCATTAATTAATTGAAATAATTTTCCTGTTTTAACATTTATGAAGAAGCATTTCCTTTCACTTTATTACATATTAACTAAATAAAATCTTTCAAGTAAAACAATAGTTTAAATATTACACTTTAGCAAATATATCCCAACACATCCCAGAACTAGGTGTCACAAGTACATGAGCAATTTCTAAGAATTTATACAATCATCACAAAGCCTGTCCGAAATACAGATTGGACTAGAAAATTTAAAATAAAATAAATACAGTACGAGGGAGACTCTGTCAGTTGCGGATCGCCTCTGGATGATGCAACTCGCCTAAGTCTCCGAATCATCCACATTTCTATGAAAGTAGTTGTGCAATAAAATGCACAGCAAGTGTAGCATGAGTACAAAAACAACGTGTACTCAGTAAGTCGCCCGCCTAACCTCAAAGAGGTAGTGACGAGATGTCGAATTAGACACTCACTATGGGCCAACAAACTAATTAACAACATATGATGAACACGGTAGGCATGTAAGGTAGTAGAGCAGCATGTATATAAGGCGCTGAAATCCAAGTAAATACTGGAGGTAAACAAACACATACCACTTTCTCATTCTTTTCCAAAATATCTTAAATAAACAATTTCCTCTTTGTTTTCCCCCAAATTTAATAAATCAACAATTACTTCTTATTTTCCCCCCAAATATCTTATCACTTCAAAAATAATGAAATAAAATATTTAACAATTTAGCATGCGCATACGGGATAAGGACAACCGGCCGGATCCGTCATAATAATCAACTCTGTGCACTGCCGAGGATCGAACGACCCGTACCAAAAGCGCACCTCTCAATAAAATACTCATGTCTATGCACTACCGAGGATCGAACGTCCCCTACCAAAAGTTCATCTCTTAATATAATAATCATCTCCGTGCACTGCCGAGGATCGAATGGCCCGTCCCATAAGTGCACCTCTGAATATAATAATCATGTCTATGTATTTCCGAGGATCGAACGACACGTACCAAAAGTGCATTTTAAATCCGCCGTGGCGTACACTCCCATGAGAGTGGGGGAAATAACACTCCGCTCGCGTAATGTAAATTGTGAAGCGGTCACATGCAGACATGCACAATCAACAATCCACCCCAAATACGTTGAGAACACAAATACTCAAGTAGATGACCAATTTCTCTTTTAAAACCACATAATAGTATTTAAATCTTTTTTTTTTCGAAATTCACTTGCCAAGTTTTTATAATGTTTAATAATACAACCTTATCCGGAAATACAATTGCCCGCGAAGGAAATTTATTCTCTTTTTAGATGCTTAAGAAAATAAACTCTAATCTTCTTTATTCATTTAATTACAATTCTAATTATATTAGCAGTCTAATATTACAGACAAGATCGCATGTACAACAGGTAAGGCATGTTAGTGGGTCCTAGGCTACCCGGACATGGCATAAAAATAGCTACGCACGGACTTCCGTCACCTCGTGCATACGTAGCCCCCGCAGATAGTAACACATACTTAATTAGTTCACCTAGGGGGACAATTCCCCCTCACAAAGATAGAGAGGAGACTTACCTCGCTCCGAAATTCTATAACCGGCCTCCAAGCCCTTCTGATGACTCCAAACATTGCACAACGCTCCGAAACTATCCAAACAACGACAAACCAATTAAAATATACTCTAATATTTGCAACAAATTCCAAATTATATAACTTCCCAACTCTGCTTAGTGAAATGACCAAAATGCCCTCGGGCCCATGTGCCCGAAAATCTGAAATTTCTCGAAGATACATTCTACCCATAGCTTTACTAGTTCGATTATAGAATTTACTCAAAAATTTATGCTCAATTCGTGGCTAAATTTCATTTTTTTACCAAATTTCTAGGTTTCCTTCAACATTCCCAAATTTTCCTTTATTTCCCATACCAAATCTATGTAATAATCTTGTATTTAATTCAAAAACGTGAAGAAATTACTTACCTTGCGATCCTTGACGAAATCCTCTCCTTGAAGCTCCTCAAAATCGCCCATAGCATATGAAAATAGATGGAGAAATGTCCAAATTCTCGCTTAAAAACAATCTGCCCAGGCCTATTTCCCGCACCTGCCTCAACTCCAGCCCAAAATCTCACCTGCGCCATCTGTCCGCATCTGNTTTGTCGCACCTGCGCTTCCGCAGGTGTGCCCAAATCTCCCGCACCTGCGGCCTCCTTGGATCCAGCCCAATTCGCACTTGCGGCCCACTTAGCCGCACCTGTGGCTCCGCACCTGCGGCCAAAGCCTGGTAGGTGCGGTTACACCAGATGATAGCAACCTTTAGCTTTCTTCAACTTCAAATATTGATCTGTTAACCACCCGAAATCCACCCGAGGCCCCCGGGAACCCATCAAATTATACCAATGTTGATTGAATTCCCAATGCACACGCAAGTGTACGTGGTCGACAAGTAATATAGGATTTTAA
>MDKJ01044077.1:0-58881 GCA_005239525.1 Nicotiana knightiana
TAAAGCACATAAAATACAAGGTATATAATGCTTAAAATCATGAATTCTAGCCACGCATCATGTGCCTATGCGATTCCTCTCCCCTTTTTCCTCCAGTTTTTTAGCCAATCTTTAGGCCTCACTTTGTAAACATATACAGAGCTTGACAAGATGTCCCGCTGGGCATCTATAGGTATATTGAAGTTCTTCGCTCAGTACTTAGTCGAACTTACGAATATCGCTATATCTTATTTCATAGAGCCGGTTATCCATCCGCATGACTTTACTGCATCTAGGTAGGTCATACTATACCATAACCCTTACTTCGATTTATTGTTACTGAGGTCTGCTACCAAACTCCATGTTACCCTTTCGCTGCTTATCATATATAAGTCCTTTACTACTTCTTCCTTACTGTTCATCTTAAGAATGATTGCATAATCTCATCTCATACTTTATAACTTTTATCCATCCATTATTGATTCACCTCAATGTTGATCTGCAATCTACTACTGATAACTTGAAACCTCTTACGTAATACATTGTCACTAGGGCTTACGTCTCATCTGAAGTGATTAGACTGATCCACCTGGGGGCGATACTATACTTCCATAACCGTATTTCATAGCTTCTCAATGTGATTCACCTTACGTGGGTATTTTCATCTCGTATAATTGATGAAATCCCTTTTTTATTTCTTCAAATCATTACTTAATCGAAGGCTGAATGGCATCCTTTATCTATCACAATTTCACCTTTATTCTACTATCAGAGCAGCATTCCATCTTTTCTAAATGCTATTAGTCTTAGACTCCTTTGAGTTCATTCAGGCTACACTGAGCTTTCTATAACTTAGAGAAACCATCAACTCTCCTGTTTTCATAGGCTTAATCTCGAGGACTTATCCATTTTCGTCACCTTCTTACTTGCTTTTTCTTATCCTTACTCCTGTCTTTCTAAAACCTTGTCGCTCTACCATACTTTAGCTTGCGACCTACACATACTATTAATACTACTCGCAACCTTCCTTCAACTTGCTTGCACCATAGATTTCCTTTGTTATTCTGGAACATCAAGCGATATACCACATCGTCTCCAACTCTTCTTTACTCTCTTGACTATATCTCTCGGTGCCTAGAAACTATAGGCTGAAAGATATGCCACTGATGATGTCGCCATTATTCCTGGATACTGAATCGCAGTGCTTCTAGCCTTCTGTCCAGAGTATAGACTATTCACAACCTTCTGCATTTGAGTATCTCGTACGTTGTTTACCTTTACCTTACTTACCTTAAAACCTCGCATCACATATTCTATCTCTTTCATGATCTCCCTTCCACATAGGTATAATTCACATCCATAACTTGAAGCTCTATTATAATATTTGCACCTTCGGCGCATCCACAATCTAATGAGAGCTTCATACTGACTTCTTATTAGGCTGGTACTCTTCTAACTGGCTTTATCGTAGAGCCGTCATAGATATGGATGTTGTACTATCTCTCTTGTACCTATGATATTAAGAGTGATCCTGCAATGTTCTCAATCACAAGGTCTATAATTTTCTGGGTCCAATAATTAGATTCCTGATTTACTTGGTTGATGTAACTTTTTAGTCTCCTCTTCCTTCTGATCACCCTTTATGTAGGCTTAAGCTATTTTTTTATCTGCGGCTTATGGTATTAGTTATTACTTTAGCCTTTCATGGGCACTATGGAATATCCATGATACAATCTTCTAACAATTCAATCCGTTGTCTATGACCTAGACTCAATTTCTTCTTTTAACTTATACCAGATTTTTCTATGGCAGTATGATTGTCAACATATCTACTGCATGGGTAATACTCCAAAATCTTAAGTGCGTTCATAACGTAACTAACTGTAGATCATTGATCAAATAATTCCTTTCGTTCCTTCTCAACTTCCTTTAAATGTAACAATTACTTTCCCTGGTCGTTCAGCCACTTGTTGCATGAATACTTGGCTTATCATAGTGCCCATACATATTGAAATTCCATACAATCCACATGATCTTGAATATCACCTTCTGAAAATTTTTTCTTCTTCCCGTTCATTAGCCACGATAGGTGCCACTTTCTTATGGAGTGCGTACAATGTTGTTGTAAGAGTGTTGTTACAAGACCATTTCCTCTTTAGGTCATTGTGCTTAGGTTGAAGCCTTCTTCCTTATTTCCTCGGCTAGTCTTTCGTTGTAGTACCTAGGGAGGACCCTCTGACTCTTGTAAAGCTGCGAGCTTATTACATTATATACTTGACGAAATATTTGATGTCCTTCCTCACCTATAATTATCTGTAGTTACTTACCTCCATGCCCTTGTGCTTATAGTGTTGCTTCTGAACTGATATTTTGACTGACTTCCCAGTGGCACTCCCTTTTATTTCCGTAACACTCATACAGTACCCTTAACCATTCCAACTCCTATCTGAATA
Organism: Nicotiana knightiana; assembly: GCA_005239525.1. Classification (NCBI taxonomy): domain Eukaryota; kingdom Viridiplantae; phylum Streptophyta; class Magnoliopsida; order Solanales; family Solanaceae; genus Nicotiana; species Nicotiana knightiana. The sequence goes on from MDKJ01044077.1 coordinate 2,433, forward strand.
TATCCCAAGTATTACAATGTCATATTTTCGAGACTGAATTCCCCATATTGGGGTTCACTATGTTTATCTTGCACGATTTGTTGATTCATATGTATCCTCTTGTCTAGCCATAACTAGGCTCTTCCTGAGTCAACTACTAACTACTCGTTGGCCCATTATGATATCAATATTTCACGTAATCTTTCTTGGGTTATTTCCTTTGTCTTAACTTACGTCTCACACTGGATCCTTATTTATCAATAATATCTCGGGCAGGAACCTTTATTCCCCCTCCTTGACGTCGTGTTTGCATAATATTCTAGAACCATAGCACACCTGTAGGATTTGAATAAGTGCAATCTCATCCCTTTATCATTTTTATTGCATTCTTTCTTTACCATTCCATATCTACTAGCACCACTTAATTTTGACTTAATGCCACATCACTTCGTATTTCCCTCTTTAGGGGAGTACTAAGATTTAGTGCTACGATGATCTACCTATAGATGTTTTACCTCTTCATCTTTGGCATCTTTTCACATCATCGATGACCCTTACTCGCCTTGTGGTAATCCTTCTGTACCAAGGATAACAAAATTCCTTAACTGGCACATCTTTCCTTAATCACGAGGGTGACACTTAGTGTAACTGGCACATACAGTCCCTTAAGCTTAACATTGCTCACATTGGTTGCTTTAGGGAAGCGTCTTCCTAAATGACCATTCTCTGAATTTCTCATGAATCGTCTTCTGTTGTCCGTTCTATTATCGTCGGAACGCAATCTGAAATCCTCATGATGTCGACCATTATCAAATCATTCAGTCCCTAATCCATGTTTAGTTTATCTTATTCACTAGTCCATACTGATTTCTATTATTCTGGGGTCTAACTTTTCCTTATGGTAATCACGTTAGAGTCACGAACTTATTTCTCGAAATGAGGATATGACTTTATGGCCCATATTCTTTTGTTGTCTCAAGGCCTGTCACCTCTCATCTTTTCCTTCAGTTGACTATAGACTTTGTAATACTGTCATCTTTTGATCTACCGTTGTCATCCATGTATCATATTGTTGATACCCAATTTTGTCCTCATATTTTTTAAATAAGCATAAACACGTTTAAAATATCATTTTGTTTCAGTATTAACTTACAAGATTTACAAAAGCACTTTTTATAATTGTCCATAATTTTAGAGCTTTTAAGATAATTTTCTTGCATTAAATTACATAAAAATTCAGTAATTATCCTTTTAAATTATTTGTGATGACTTAATTATCCAAATTACTATTTTGCATCCTCATACATGTTTTATAATATTTTTCACTTCATTTCATATAATTATGTTTACATTTTATAAGCTATTTATTTAATTTTGCAATAATAGCCTATATTCATAAACAAAGGCTCCTTATTTATACTATTTGTGTCAAAATAGTATTTTATATTTTTACAATGCTAAATAATTGTTTTAAATTATTTTAGTGAATAAAAATATTTTTTATTTATTTACTAGTCATTTTATAAATTATTTTTAATAAATTGTGTGTATTAAGAGTTGGCCCAATATTTAAACCAATTTTCGGACCAAAAGGGCCAACACCTTAGCCAAAACCCCCAGCCCAAAGCCAAACGACCCTTTACCAAAAATCCGGTCGGTACCCGTTTCAATCAACCCGTCCCATTCATTTTAAAATCTGAGCGGTTGATCTTTCAAGATCAACGGCCCACAATCAACCCCTCCCTTTTAATTAAGCACCCAAAACCTAATCCCACATTCCCTTTAACTCGCCGCCCTGAAACTTTCTCTTCTTCTCTTTTCTAAACCCTAGTCGCCTTCCTTAATCCCTCTTTTAATCCATCTCCTAATGGGATTTTGACTACTATTTTCTTACCATATTCGAATCCTTCTGGTACTGGTTGTCCGTTTGTGGTGTTACCTAAGTGCTTGCCTAAACATGACAAGCAATAATCTCCAAAATCGAACAAGAAGGGGTTCGAATCTTTGATTTTGAGCACTGTTTTGTCTACATACGTCCAACACTGTATTATGTGAGTCTGATTTCGTTTGTATTTCTGTGATTTACACTTCCCCTAAAAACTAAGGTTTACCGGATTTCTCTCCTAAATTGATTTCGAACTGATTTTTCATGTTTTATTTCCTTATTTGTTGTTGATTTATTTCGTTTCCTTGTGTGTTCGTTCAATTTTTGACTGCTATATAAACCCCCTCATTTCCCTTCTTGGGACAGACTTTTGAATCGATATTTCTTCACTAAAATTGGGGTTTTTGCTACTCTCTTGTTCTATATTCGGTTTTGGCCGGCTGAAAGCCAAGGCCACTAAAGACCTTGTTACTTAACCTGTTCTTGGTGCGAGCATGGCCCTGAGTTCATCGAAGCTCTTGGGAACTTTGACGCATTGGGATTCTGAGTTTTGTGGAAGTTTATTCTTTATTGTTCTTTGTTTTAACTGGTGAGTTACTGGACTTTGTAATTTCATTCCTATGTATCTGTAATTCGCATATGTTTTCACTTCTGAAGTTTGTTAGCTTAATGTATTTTCTGGGTCGTTTTGTGTGCAATTTTCTTTGCTTCACTTCAATTTTAGGCCTCATTAAGTTTTAGCTTCATAATATTGATATTTTGAAGCATGCCTAAACCTGATTCGAGTAAATTAGATTCTTTTTACTATTGTTTGGGAAATTTACACTTGTTAGCATCTTTTGGTGTTTAACTTTGCCTTAGGCTATCAATCCTATTATTTAAACATGCTTTACCTACATAATCGTGCTCTCTCTTTAATTGGATGATCAATTGTATTCAAAACATGAATGTTTACACTCACTACATAGCACAAGTTTATTTTCCTATCCTATTATGAATTTCTGTGGTGATAGCTTGCCCATATAGCATGTTTTGATCCTGTTCTCTATCAGTATGTCCTTTAGCATGTTTTAACTCCATGATTCACTAGTAGTTGTAATTTGCTTTTTTAATGTCTAAATGTTGTTCTGCTGCCAAATTAGTATGACTGTTTCATAACATTAGGACTTTCACTTAGCATAATTTGGACCTTTTCCTTTATTATGAATTTGTGTATGCTACTTTCACCAATCCTGCAAACCTATTCTGCTAATGTATGACTACTTATGCACTAGGTGTCGAACTTGTTTTTTCCTGAATCATTGATAAGTCTGTTCTAAAGCCCTAAAGCATGTTTGATAATCTGCTCTATGTGCCAACTTGACTATATTTGTACCCCCCCCCAGCTTTGTCTCTCAACCTTGGTTTACTATCATTCATTTGTTACCTGGGCTCTCTTGGGTTCTCTTTCTTAGCCGGCTGAAATCAAGGGCTACCTAGGTTCCATCATTGACCTCCCTAGTGTGAGAATTGCTCGGGGTCCAATTGAGACCCTTGTGAACTCTGACACACTAGGACTTGGTCCTTAGTCATTCCCTAAATCTCAAACTACTCCCATTCATCCCTCTCTATCCTGTTATCTGTTGTATACCTGAATTGGTTGTTTTAAATGGTGCAATACTTGATGTTATGGTCAAATAAATCGACTTTGGGCTCCTTTATAGATTTTGGGGTCGTGTGTTGAGTATGGCTCCCTAGTAGAGGCCATGGTATGTTGTGTGAGATTTACTGAAGGCGCAGACAGTGTTGGGTATTTTATTTGGGCCTGCTAAAGACTTATTGTCATCATTTGTAAAATATTTTGATCTTATTCATTATTGGGCATGTAATAACTTTTTTTATCAACGATTGGGGTATTAGAAAAAGGGGAAATGGGTAGAATTTAATATTTGCATGCAAAAATGGGTAGATAATATGCCTATAGGACTTGGTAATTTATTTGTTATATATGTTGTTCTATTACTATGTACACTATAGAAACCATACCATTAGAGGAAGCGCGCGCACACACACACACACACACACACTATCTGCTCGCAAACACAAAATGCTGCAATTATATTTATTTCTATCTGTTATTAGAAAACCTACCTGTAGGAATTATTTGTCATTGATGTTTCTTTCAGTTCCCATCGCCTACTAGAAATCATGCCTATAGGATTCCAATTATTCTACTTGGTGATGTTTACCTAGAAATTATGCCTATAGGATTAAGATATGACAATAAAATAAGCTCTAAATATTATGCGTTAGAGATCCTGCCTATAGGGAATAATTGCTTGCTATAATTGGTTAATGCTAAACCATTCAAACATTGTTTCATGTGCGTCACTGTTAGGAAGCATGAATAAGTCTGGGACTTCTCCCAGCAAATTTTGTTACATTCAACTGCGTAGATCACCTAGGCACAACATATATAGGACTAATGACTTAAAACTTGCGATTTCAACAACCAGCTTGTAATGCCTGAATAGTTTTGTCTATTAGCAATATCCTGCATCTGAAACTGCCCGCATACTTTGATTCAAAACCATCTAGAAATCATGTCTATAGGGCTTAAGGTTCTGAATTCTGAAACCTCCTAATTTATATACATGTATGCGTGCATTTGTTGTTTAAGTATGGATGTTTATGTGAGCTTCTAACTGCCTTTACATGAAGTCTTTATGTGTTTTTCACTATAGCCTAGTTTTTCCATTTTTGAGCAGCCTAGATAAGGTTTAGAACCATCCAAATAGAGGTCCAAAACCTCCTGGACCATAGGTATGGGACGGGTAGTGCACGCGTAGGGCACGACTTAGAATTGAATTAGAACGCTTTTAGGTAAACAACCTTAACATAGTAATCGGGTAGCAGGAGATGATAGTTTGTGGCCGCTGAATAATATGAGTAACACCTTATCCCAAGAGAGTTACGAAATATTATTTATGTTGCACGGGCCGATCCTTTAGGCTAAAAGACTTAGGACCCACCCTTTTTTTTCCTTTCTTTCTTTCTCTCTAGTAGAATTAAAATAGTTGTACCTCTATATTCGCATTAAGACCTTTGTAATAAATTCTTAGATTTTTGTACTCTATTTGCTTATTTGATCATGTAGCCAAATCCGCATAATTTAAGTTCGGCCGGGACCCACAGTTATGGACCTCGAGGAGTTCCTAACACCTTCTCTTTGAGATAACTTGAGACCTTACCCGATCTTTGATGGTGTTGACTAGTTAAACCAGAGTCATATGCAAATAGGTGACCTAATGCACCTTAAAAATCATTAGGTGGCGACTCTCCTCTTTTAATACCTCTTTAAAAGAGTTGTCACATGTTGAAACCCGATTTCGCGAGAACAAGGGGCGCGACACATATCTTACTCATAATGCTTCATTAACTCTTTTCTTATTTACCGCTAACATTTATGTCTATCACTTTGATCTGAAAACTTGAACAAGACATTCTTTTGTTTTTAGATCCCCTTTGCTCCATCTAGTGGCTCTTCGGGTTACTTAATGTTCTCGCTCTACTAGGGATGCAAGCCACACCAAGGTAATATTTATCCCTTCCTGGCTTTCAGTGCCTATCTTCTGCATTTCTCATTGCCTTTCACCATAAGGGTGGACAAATATTCTTGCCTTAGGGATCCTTTTCCATAAACTCACACGTCTTAGTACACACATGATCTGCTGGAGACCTTATATTTACTCATCATAAGCATGATGCAAAATCGAGTTCCTCTGACTCAACTCTTCCACGGCCGCATTCAATCCCTTACCAACCGTCATTCTAGATATAGGCATCGTCATATTATGAATAAGATAGAGTTTAGGAAATTGAGTTCTTACAATTGAGCTCTATCACACGATCTAGAGTAAGAAGATAGAGTAACAGTCCTAAATGCCATGTAGCATCCTGCTTATAAGTGTGGTGCACGACACACCCATAAACAAGACTCTACTAGACACGGCTTGTAGACTCCCTAGGACAGAACTGCTCTGATACCACTTCTGTCACGCCCCGAACCTGGGGGGCGAGACCGGCACCCAGTGCCTTACCTATCCTTGCGTACCAACTTGCGACTAAGGGACTCTGAACATATAATGTCATACTTTGTCCATGGACCTCATTGCAAGACAATTTTCGAACGCTGATTAAACATTAATATAAAGGTGGCCGAGAAGGCCCGCATAACTACTACGGCCGGCAAACCAACAAAATATACATACAAGGCTTACAAGCCCAACATAATGCACTAACTGACAGGATATGTCTACAAAGCCTCTACTGATGGATGTACTGTGATCGGAAGAGGTCACCGACCTATCCATAACATATATATACATATATACACAAGATGTACATAAAACTCTAGACCCAGAAACTCCGAAAGACGCGAATCTTACCGATCAAGATGAACTGGGCAACACCTACTGAGGAGGTCTACTCGTCTGTCTGTCTGAACCTGCATGCATGAAATGCAGCATCCCCGGCAAAAGGGACGTCAGTACGAAATAATGTACCGAGTGTGTAAGGCAACAGAATAACTGAAAGCTAAAACTGAACTGATAATATAATAACTAAAAGTAACTGGGAGTCAAAGATAATCTAAAGATATGGTTACATGCTGATAGTGACTCAACTCTCTCAATATAGTAAGTAAAATAATTGTCCAGCCTTATAGGGCTCGGTATATATAACTCTTCTGTCGTAGTAGGCTCGCTCATAGGCGCTCGACCATACTAGGCTCTATATCTCAGCCACTCTGGGTACGCTCATATGCGCTCAGTCACAGTAGGCTCGGTATATAACTTACCATCTGATCAGAGGTTGCCCAAGAGGAGCCTGCCCACCGATTATAGCTCGATGGTGGTAAAAATACTATGTAGACCCTCTGATCTCTTGACTGGAAGAAGACAATACTCAATTGAATGTAAAGTCCCGATATGGGAAAATACTCTAACTTATGAGACTAGGATAGTGTATATAAATTTGGGAGTACGAACATCTCTTTAGGCCTCCTTATCAAACACATGTAGTTACGAGATCATGACAAAAAAAATAAGGGATAGCCTTAACATACCTGAGCCGATTCTCTTGACAATCCTTCTAACACACGCCAATCACGACGAAACACGTAACGGCGAATCGAAGTAGGGGAAAATCCGTATGATATTCTTGAGAAGGATTGCATTGTACCTGTGAGCATGTAATTTTTAACCTACTATATATTCCTACAAAATTCAATAAATTAATTAGTGTTATAAACCTTTGTTGAATTTCAATGTCTGTGTGCGAATTATTTGCATTGCATAAATCATAATTTGTATTTTTTAAATTCATAGATGATTTAAAGTTGCATGATTCGGTGCACAACTTCAATCATTTTTATTGGAAAATTACGGAAAATTATTCTTCAAATAATTACAAATGTTAACTAGAAATCTCACCTTTTAATTTACTCATTAATTAAAATTTAAACTAGAGTTAGAGCTAATTAATATATTATTTGTAATTAATCGAAGTAAACAACAACAAAAATGATGTTCCTTCGGCATAATGTAGATTTAAGGATTAATTGTTTAAACTTTAAATGATTAAGGGATGTTTAAACTAATTGATTTTAATCTTAATTAACTTGTCAATTAATTAGGCAAAGACTAACTTATAATTGATTACCAAATTTTTTTTAATTTTTAATTTAATTAAAGTGATTAGTTAGTTTGAATGGAGCTCAAAATCGGACCTGGGCTAACTTGCCCAGGCCCAAAAACCCATCTCTACACCCCAGCCCATGAAAACCCAAACCTGGTCTGCCCCTACACTACCCAAACGAACCCGCTTCATCCCTCAATCCCCCTAACTGTTGGATCTTATTGATCCAACGGTCCGGAACTAAGAACCCCTACACTATAAATCTGTCCTAACACGCCTCATCCCCCTCAGACCTCACCTCTCAAACACCCACAGACCATCTCTCTCATCTGTCTCTCTAACCCTTCGCAAACCCTAGCCGCCTCACCAGGTTCCGCCGCCTTCCGGCCACTAGACCTCCACCAATCGACCCCAAACTCTCACCCTATGACCTTCTCCTCCCCCTTAATCTCATCCCACAACCAGTTTCCCCAAAAACCCGCCAGATTTCGACCAATCTCAGATCTGAGATCCATAAAACCCTAAAGACCCATCCCCGCCGACTTGAAGATTGTCGATGACTCTCACTTACATGAGTCGATAGCCCTTGTTGAGAGCTATCGATTCATGTAGGTTTGGGTTATTTCCAAACCTCGCCGGAATCCGGCCAAACGCCCCCTGGTATCCCCCCCCCCTCCCTTTTTCTTTTCCTATCTGTTTTCCTTTTCTTTTGTTTTGGTTTCCTTTTCCGATTAAAATCATTACTATTCAATTTTGTTCTCATGTTACTCATTCGTATATGTCATTGTTTCTTTGTTCTTTGTTTTCTTTCTTCCTTTTCTTCTTGTTCTTTTCCCTTCAATTAAGTTTAGTTTAAAAAGTGAACCCATACACGTTTGAATAGTAGCCACATTAGGGTTTATGACTGCCTGTTTAGAAATTAGGTAAATACTATTTCGAAGGTCATTATAAGGCCCTAAGTTGTGATTTGCGTGTTCATCTTGCATAGTTGCTGATTCTTGTGCTGATTGTTTTAGGTTTCATAGTTTCTTCATCTATTTGTCATTATCGAGCATTAATTAGAACTTAGTTGCGGGTTCTTTTGTTGATTTAGTTCTAGGATTTCTTGATTTCTTGCAAAATAATCACTGATCATTACTAGTCCAGTAATTCTCACTTGAATCCATATTAAGAGTTACAGGAACTAGTATCCTAACTCTCTAATGTTTGATAACTAACCCTAAAACTATTCGGCGTGATGGTTAGATAATAAGACCCCAATTAGATAATTTAGGCTTATGATCCTTAAAACAGATAACTAAGTCCTAATTAGGTTTAATTACCAAATTAACTACATCTAATGAAATCATTTAAACTAGTTAACCTAAGTTCTAAAATCCACTTAAGTTCTAGCTAATTAGATAATTAAACTTATCCAACCCCACCTTAAAGAAGCTTAACTAATAGTTAATTACTCAACTAGGATAAAAATCAGTCTACACTTAATAAACTAATAACCTTTTAAACTTGACTAACTAAAGGGGTAATTCTAAGGGTACTGAGGGTTAGTTTAGGAATTATAATTGAAGAGTCTTGGGTTTAACAACCCAAGAACCTTCCAGAATAAGGAAATCAGATTTTTAACTAGAAATCTCACCTTTTAATTTACTCATTATTTAAAATTTAAACTAGAGTTAGAGCTAATTAATATATTATTTGTAATTAATCGAAGTAAATAACAACAAAAATGATGTTCCTTCGGCATAATGTAGATTTAAGGATTAATTGTTTAAACTTTAAATGATTAAGGTATGTTTAAACTAATTGATTTTACTCTTAATTAACGTGTCAATTAATTAGGCAAAGACTAACTTATAATTGATTACCATATTTTTTTTAAGTTTTAATTTAATTAAAGTGATTAGTTAGTTTGAATGGAGCTCAAAATCGGACCTGGTCTAACTTGCGCAGGCCCAAAAACCCATCTCTACACCCCAGCCCATGAAAACCCAAACCCGGTCTGCCCCTACACTACCCAAACGACCTCGTTTCATCCCTCAATCCCCCTATCCGTTGGATCCTATTGATCCAACGGTCCGGAACTAGGAATCTCTACACTATAAATCTATCCTAACACGTCCCCACCCCCCTTAGACCTCACCTCTCAAACACCCACAAACCATCTCTCTCAACTGTATCTCTAACCCTTCGCGAACCCTAGCCGCCTCACCAGGTTCCGCCGCCTTCCGGACACCAGACCTCCACCAATCGACCCCAAACTCTCACCCTATGACCTTCTTCTCCCCCTTAATCCCATCCCACAACCAGTTTCCCCAAAAAAACTGCGTAGTTTTGACCAATCTCAGATTTGAGATCCATAAAACCCTAAAGACCCATCCTCGCCGACTTGAAGACTGTCGATGACTCTCACTTACATGAGTCGATAGCCCTTTTTGAGAGCTATCGATTCATGTAGGTTTGGGTTATTTCCAAACCTCGCCGGAATCCGGCCAAACGCCCACTGGTATCCCCCCCTTTTTTTTCTTTTCCTATCTGTTTTCCTTTTCTTTTGTTTTGGTTTCCTTTTCCGATTAAAATCATTACTGTTCAGTTTTTTTCTCATGTTACTCATTCGTATATGTCATTGTTTCTTTGTTCTTTGTTTTCTTTCTTCCTTTTATTCTTGTGCTTTTCCCTTCAATTAAGTATAGTTTAAAAAGTGAACCCATACACGTTTGAATAGTAGCCGCATTAAGGTTCATGACTGCCTGTTTAGAAATTAGGTAAATTCTGTTTCGAAGGTTGTTATAAGGCCCTAAGTTGTGATTTGCGTGTACATCTTGCATAGTTGCTGATTCTTGTGCTGATTGTTTTAGGTTTCATAGTTTCTTCATCTATTTGTCATTATCGAGCATTAATTAGCACTTAGTTGCGGGTTCTTTTGTTGATTTAGTTCTAGGGTTTCTTGATTTCCTGCAAAATAATCATTGATCATTACTAGTCCAGTAATTCTCACTTGAATCCATATTAAGAGTTACAGGAACTAGTATCCTAACTCTCTAATGTTTGATAACTAACCCTAAAACTATTCGGCGTGATGGTTAGATAATAAGACCCCAATTAGATAATTTAGGCTTATGATCCTTAAAACAGATAACTAAGTCCTAATTAGGTTTAATTACCAAATTAACTACATCTAATGAAATCATTTAAACTAGTTAACCTAAGTTCTAAAATCCACTTAAGGTCTAGCTAATTAGCTAACTAAACTTATCCAACCCCACCTTAAAGAAGCTTAATTAATAGTTAATTACTCAACTAGGATAAAAATCAGTCTACACTTAATAAACTAATAACCTTTTAACCTTGATTAACTAAAGGGGTAATTCTAAGGGTACTGAGGGTTAGTTTAGGAATTACAATTGAAGAGTCTTGGGTGTAACAACTCAAGAACCTTCCAGAATAAGGAAATCAGATTTTTTGGGGGTAGGATAGTAATTTTAGGAGGTGAGAATTTTCTAGAATGAGGGCAGCTGTCCCAAAGGATAAGGGTGGCAGCTGCATTTGTACTATTTCCAGCTTATTGGATAAGGAATATGCTAAGCATATCCTATCCCAAATACCCCTATCTATACATACACTTTTTACCACTAAAGGGACTTTTTTGGACTGAAAAATACAACTTTTTTTACTACTGAAAGATCTGGAAATACACATAGCTTTGAGAAAGTTCTCTGCACAGATTTTACCAAAAATTGTTACACACACTTAGACACAATTTTTCACCTCTGAAAAAACAGAAACAAAATGGACTGCAGTAGGATGTAAAAACAGTTTGAACTTGGTCTATCTTGTAGTTGTGATTTTTTTTCCTAAAGACCTGGTTTTATTGCTGTTTTTTTTTGTTCAATCGTTGGTATTCAAAGTCATCCTTTTCTAGGCTTCTTTACTGTGGGTTCTTGTTGTTCGTGGCTCTGATTTGTTGTTGTTGAATCTCATTTTTCAGCTTTCTAGACCTTTATTTCGTCTAGACTTATTCTCGCTATTTTACCTTGTCTCTTAAGAGGTATGTAACTCCTACCTCATATTAAGTAAATTTCATGAATGAAAATTTGTTAAACATCAATGTTTATGTTGGTTAGTTACTGTAGTTTCAGTTTCTATGTGTGAACATGATTACACGTGCTAAAAATCACGAATTTGATCCATTTTGTTTAAGATTTAAGTGTTGAATCTGCATATGAACTATATCTGCCGTGTGTTTAATGGTTTGAATCCTTGCAAAAGAATAAGGTTAACTGAAATATCGTTATCAAAATAAGAATCTGACTACTAACTAGGTCAGGTTCACTTTAAAATTTCAGATCTGATGTTAGTTGTAAAATATTGTGATATTGTTCTTATATACATAGATTTGGTCACATTTATTAGGGTATTATGTTTGGTACTGCATCATTGCATTTAAATCTGACCCCTTAATGGTCATATTTACTCTATAAAGATGCCTAAAGTTTTGGTCTTCTTTTTGGTTGTTTAGAAAGGCACAAGCATGAGTTGGATGTTCTAGTCAAAACAAAGATTCTCAAGGAGCAGTAGTTTAGGGATATATATTCTTTTCTTTTTACTGCCTTCGTGCAGTTTTTCTTCAAAAAATCTATGTTTTTAGTCGAACAAGATGCATTTGTTCATTTTCTAGAATCATTGTAAAGATGAAACTGGACTGTATTATGTTATTATGGCTAACTTGGGTATATAGAAATGAGCCAGGCTATTAAAAATAGCCTGTCAGGGCGTGAATTAGCCTGAACCCCAGGCTATTGAGCCTAAGGGATATCGAAGCCCTCCAAGATTCAACGTTATACTATTATGTTTGGAATTCGAAGTTTATTCAGTATAGCCTGTAAAAAAGATGTAAATACCTTTAAGTCTCACATGACTCTTCTACAGAATTTAAGCTGCATTTTATAGTGATTACATGTGTTAGGCATTTGCTATTAGGATTCAATTGAGATTAAAAAATATCTTCAAAACTCGTGTAATTTTGGTATTAAAACTGATTTGTCCGAAATTCCAGATTTCATTGTGAAAAACCTGCATTGTTGAAAGTCCCATGATTTACTTATTCTGAACCTGATGAATTTGGGATATATAAGTATAGTCTTCCCAAACAGTACCTCTTTAGTAACTGGGGAAAAAAATATTAAGCGTGCAAATTCGCTTCTGATTGTTGTTCAAGAATCATGAATTCATATTTATGTTTGTATCCTTGATTTCCTTAATTTTGTTTAGCTGAATTGTACATATCGCTTCTTTCATAAATGGCATATACTAGGATTTGGCCAAAAGGGGTAATTGATAAATTGCGCTAAAATATGACCATAGCCCAAGCATTCGTCTTTAGATTAGTGAACTTAATCTTGGACAATCTTCTACATATCTTTTAGGTTAAAAAATACATATTTAGATTGAAATTTAGTAAATAATCAAGTATTACTTCAAATTACCATAACCTACACTTGGGAGTGGCAACTCATGCCCCCGACCCTTAACTCCAAACAATTAATAAAAATGCACATAGCAATCACGAGTGCATTTCATGTGACGTGTTTGCCATGTGTTCAAAACAACAAGTGTCACGTCATCGTGACTTGTCCAAGATAAATCCATAAACGTCCCAATTTATCTTAAAACTAAATTGTTCCTTCAAATAGAAAACATAAAGAATAATCAAACATCGCCTCAAATAGGCACTATAAAACCGTCACGACCATAGTCTTGACTACATAACCTACACTCGGGTGCGACAACTCATGTCCCCGTCTTCAACTTCAAACTATATTAAAATCACGTGTTGCAATCGCGGGTGCATTTCATGTGGTGTAATTGTAACATGTCGAAAAGCATAACAAGTGCACGTTCTTGTGACTTGTTTTCAAGATAAATTCATACTTATCAAAAGCGGCTAAATTTCAAAGAGTTTAGATCTACAATAGGCTAAAACACGTAAACAATTAGATAATTTAGGCCAAATATTCATAGTAAGCGACCGTGCTAGAACCACGGAACTCGGGAATGCCTAACACCTTCTCCCAGGTTAACAGAATTTCTTACTCGGATTTCTGGTCGCAGACATTTTAAACATAGTCAAAATTTCCTCGGTTTGGGATTTCAATAAATAAATGGTGTCCCGGAACACCGTTAAAAATTCGGGTGGCGACTCTGAAACTAATATTAAATCCCAAAACCGAATAATGTCACTTTAATTGGAAAAACTCCCTTAATACCCCTTCATTAATCCGGGGATGGTGAAAAAAGGAGGTGTGACAGTACCCCCTTAGAATCGCAAAATCCCGTTGCTATTAAGCAGTATAATTTCGTATGAAATTTTTCTTAAGACCGTTACCTTGCTGCATATGACCATCTTTAATTTGTGATTTTTGAGAAGCCTCACGTTACCACTGCAAATTTGAGCTAATCATGTTACCTTACAAATTTGTATGAATCTCTCTTAAATGAATTAGAGATCTTATACCTTAGTGGGTGTGGGTCTCACTAAGGTGATGACTAAGCCTTCAAAATGATACCTTATCAAGTGACGTTAAGAGTCATCAATTGGCAAGTTTTGCTGCCACGTTTGGGCTTCAAGAATTTTATCCAAATATCTTAGTTAATTACTAATTTCTTAATTAACTTGGTAATTCTCCCCTAATCCAACCATTAACCAATTACCAACATAATTTAACAATTTTCTCAAATTACTTAAAATACTACTCACTTTTAACACACCTTATACACCTTGCTATCATGGTCATGTGGTACCTTGTAGGGCACAAATCCATAAATACCAGGTATTATAGCTCAGACCGTAGTTTGTCCAAATATGTCAAACTTTGACGAGATTCATTTTCTTCGATTCACTTATCCTCTCACCTTCACAAATTTACTTATCCCTTGTTTGAAATATCATAATACTTATAATCTCATTCCCGAACTTACGTCGATTAACTTATGATGAAACTTTAACGTATGAAAATGCGGGATGTAATATGTCATTTCCGAGCTTATATAAATTTATTTATAGCATACTGTCACGTATGAAAATATGGGGTGTAACAAAGTACCCGTGGGAATGGTCTAGAACTTGCCCCGAATGTGTTTCTAGGCGAAATTCTAAGTTAGCTTGGCTTGAGAAGTAATTGTAGGCTCTTCTTGACCCGTTTTGAAACCTTCCATGGCCCATCAATGATATTATCCCTAGTCAACCCTTTTGATCCTAAAGACTTTTTCATTCTATAACCATGTTACAAGCTTTTACCCATTTTATAGTGACCCTCTCTTGGCACCCGAGCTTTCTTTAGCTCTTATGAGAAACAAATGGCAAAAACATAGGTTTGGGGGAGAGACGAGAAATTTGAAGATGGTATCAAGGCACAAAAAAAGAGAAAATAAATGAAGAAGAGGAAAGGGAAAGAAAAAGAAAGAAAGAACAAGAGGAAAATACAAAAAGAAAGTGAATAATGTGAAAGGGTTGAAAAGATTCAAAAGAAAGCAAAAGTGCAAAGCATGGAGAAAACAAAGAAGGAGAATATGAATGACATGACCAAGAAAGAGTGATGAGGGGTGCTTATCGGGTGGATCGGACGGATAATATCACTTAACGGTTCGGCTTAACGGTTATCGAATTATAAATATAGTAATACGCCAGCCATCCAATAAGACAACGGCCGGATTGGTATCAGATTAACAATTATCGGGCGGTTATCGGGCGGCTTATCGGCTAAACAAAATACTTTTTTTAACAATCATTCAATCAATACCAAGACTACACATACTGCTATTACACATATTAACCAAATTTATAAAACCAGAAAAGCACGTTTGTTCAGTAATCAGTCAAACTTTCTAAAGGACATTCATTCATAATCAATCAAAAGGAAAAAGCTTCAGCCTTCACCCTCAAAGCTCTGACGCTTAACTTAGTTAGAAGTTGTAATTATATTCTGTAATATGCAAATAGATAAAGGTACAACATGTGGGAAAATCAATTCATATAAAACTGGGCAGCCACATGTAATTGAATAAAAAAGTTGGAAAAAGAAGAGTAATATACAAATAACAATGGGAACTAAAGATAGATAAACAATGGTACTTTATATACATAGGGGTAAAAGTTTAAATATAAAAATTCTTAACGGGTTAATGGTTTACCCGATAAGAAAATCGAGTAATCTGTCCCCAAAACGTTAAGCCGTTAATCATAAAATGTCAATCCGTTCTCCATCCATTACACCGATAATTCTATACCAATAAGCCAATAAACCATCAGTTTGGTTCAGTTAACGGTTTCGGTTCGGTTTTGAACATCCCTATGATGTCAAGTCTCTCTAGTCCCCCTAAGTAAAAATAAAATGACTCAAAGAGTCGGCAAAGTATGAGCCAAAAAGAGAAAATGGAGTGCTAAAGGAAATATGAACTAGTTCCATTCCAATATTTCCCTCCTTAATCCAAAAGCCTTCATTACATGCCGAAAAATCCCTACATGATTTCAAGCCGGGTAAGATTACATTAGTGGTGATCTACATGAGGGGCAAGCATATGGTACTTAGATCCGGGCTTGTGACATTCTTTTGAGAGTGATGAGTGAACCTTTCTCAAGTCATTGAATTGAGTTTTACATTCGTGAGTGAGATGAGCTTCCGGAGAGTATAGTAGGAGGAGTTTGGGATCCACAGTGACCTGCATGAAAGTGTGAACTTACTTGATGAATAAAGTCGACCCTTGATGCCCAAGCGTCACATTAGAGCTATTTGTGCTTTAACATTCAAATCATAGGCTTTTTGATGATTAATGAGTGTGTGGGTTATTCTTGGTCCCAATTGATGTGTGTTTGTTCAACTTAGGCCAGCCGAAATATCTCTTTCCTAGTGGAGGTCGAAATTACCTTAATTGCCTGAGGACAAGCAAAAGCTTAAGTTTGGGAGAGTTGATAAGTAGGGATTTTGACCACTTATTGGCACTCTTTTACTTAGGATTTAGCTCAAAAATGCTTAAAGGTATTACCAAGAACTAATGAAATATAATTTCTTCCAGGAATCTTGGGAAACAATCCAAACAAATGAAAATCAACTCAAGGAGTAAAAATTGGACAAGGACCAAAACAAAGCAAAGAAGAGCAAAGTGTGGACCGCACAATACTGTGTGCGGCCATAGAAAACCAGGTTCAGAGAGATGAGCTTTTGGGGGCCTGAAGAAGTGCGGATCGCAGTAGTGTTGTGCGGCCGCAGAATACTAAAGTGTGGCGCACTCATAAATGTGCGGTCTGCAGAAATCAGCCATGTCTAGCTCAAGCCCCAGAGTGCGGCCGCACTCAGAAATGTATGCTCCGCACCATCAGAAGAAGTGTGGCCGCACCCCAGAATTATGAGGTCGCAGAAAGCCACCCTGTTAAGTCAGCTTCAAAGTGCGGATCACACATAGAATTGTGCGTCCACGGAACCTCCACAGGGGAAATTTTGTCCGATAATTTAGGTTGGGCATAAATAGATCTTTTGTCAATTTTAGGTTAATTTGGAACACCTGATAATAGACAGCCATTTTTCTTTTACTGTTTTGGGTAACTTTGTAATATATTATCATTTTAATATTAGGTTTTCTTCTCTTAATCATCTATTATGAGTTTAATCTTAGTTTCTTCTTTAATTTCTTCATTTTTGCCTATGAGTAGCTAAACCCTTAGCTAGGGTTGTGACCCAACCCTAGTATGGGTACCTAATGGATGATTGATTTAGGGCTTATTTATGATTGAGTATATGATATTTAGCCTAGTTATTGCTTGAATTTAAGAATTGATGGTTGCAAACATTGGTTCATGCCTAATTGACTTAGTCTCTACTTGAGAAAGAGAGACTAAGTCTAGGAAAACTTGGTTAACAAGAAATAGGGGTGAACTCAAGAAATTGATAGCCCCAATTAAAGGGTTGAATCTAGAGATAGTAAGACCCGACTTGAGTATCTATCACTTGTTTCCTGAAATACCCATTTGGACTTGAGAAAGCCAAATTGGGTAAAATCACTGAAACTACCGAGAGGTATAGAGTGAGTAATTGCGTGTGATTTTATATCCCCATCAACCAAACATGACCTAAAGCTCTCAATCTGTTAGGTAACCAACTAGGCGGAAGTCACAGCCCTGGATCTTTTATAACCTGAAAAAATAATACCAAAAACAATGTCTCGTAGCTTTACAATTTCAAGCATTAGCATAAAAATTAGAAGAATAAAGAAACAATTGAATATGTGGAAGCGCAATTTGGGCACGTCATACACTTAGACTAGATATATACCTAATCTAACATAAGCTCTATGTGGAATCGACCCCAACTCGCGTTAGGTATTTATAATTGCATCGACCGCGTCACAATCCCAATTAGTGGTGTGAGTTTGGGCGACATCAATTTTTGGCATCATTGCCGGGGAGCTAAAAATAGATTTAGCTATATATTTTATTTTGAGTGTGACTTATCTTCTTTTCCTTCCGGGTTACTAACTTTTTTTTGAATTGATTATAGGTACAAAAATGGATCTAAAAAATGATCCTCTCGGAAATTTGCCATTGGGGGAGGAAGTGGACGATGACCATGGTGATGAGGTTCCTATTGAACCTCAGGGGAATAGGCGAGGTCGACCCCTTCATAATAATAGTCCCATCCCTCCCCCACCTACACCAAGAGTGGCTGCACACTGGGTGTTGCCGAACAAAGGTTATGCAAGTGTCATAGTCCCGCCCTAATATAGGGCGGGCAACATCCAAATCACCAATGTGATTCTTACACTGCTCGAGCAACGGGGATTCTTCACCGGGGCTCCGAGTCAAAATGCATACAAGCACCTCAAAGGGTTTGTGGATACTTGTTGGGGGAGCAAACAGACCAACGTCTCCGAGGATGCACTAAGGTTGAGGCTATTTCCCTTCTCGCTACGGGGAAAGGCTTTGGATTGGTTAGAAAGATTTCCAAACCATTTCATCCATACATGGGATGAGTTGGCGGAAAAATTCATTGCTAAGTTCTTTTTGCCCAGGCATATAGCTACTCTTCGGGATGAGATTCTAGCTTTCAATCAAGAACCCAATGAGACTTTGCACGAGATCTGGGAGAGGTACCGTACTATGGTTAATGAGTGCACGAATAATGACATGACTGAGGCCATGATCCAACAAACCTTCTATAGGGGGGATCAACACTACAAATCAATGCGTGGTCAACCAACTTCCCAGTGGGAATTTCATGACAACGCCATATGCCGAAGCTTGTTAAATCTTGGATGAAATAGCGGATACTTCATCGGCATAGCAAAGTAGAGGTAATGTTCCTCAAGGTGATCCAAATGTGATTCTCCTACACAAGGAATTGAATGATCATGGGTAAGCAATTGCCGAGTTGACGACCATAATGAATCAATTGTCCAAACCTCAACTTCAACAAGTTCAAGGTCCTAAGAAAGTGAATGTGATGGAAGGTGTCAATATGATGATTAACAAAAGAAGGCAAAAAGGTAAACAAGTACAAAATTGTGCGAAACAATTTGTGCAAGATGATAATGGGTTTGTCGAAGGTGATTCGTACAATGAGCAAGAAAAAAAATGCAATATGTCAACAACTATCAAGGGCAAAGAAATAATTCTCAAGGCCCGAATCAACAACAATGGTGTTCTCAAGGAAACCAAGAAAATTCGAACTATCAAAACCATCAAGGCAATTGGAGTAGTGGTAACAACAATCAAAGCATTGGAACAATAACCATAATCAAGGCAATTGGAAAAATGAAGGCAATCAAGGCAATTGGGGTGGAAACAATCAAGGATACTTTGGAGGCAACAACTAAGGGGGTTGGAATAATAATAACCAAGGGAATCGAGGGTCGGGATTTCAAAGGCCACCGATGTATCAACAACCAAGCAACCCGCCTACTTATCCGTATCATGGTTCTAGCTCTTCCAATAATGAGATGAGACGGATTGAAAATATGTTCAAACAAATAACGGAGAAAAATACCGACTCGGATGCTCAACTATCCTCTCACAACACTTCAATCCGAAATTTGGAGGTTCAATTAGGGCAAATCTCTCAAGCTTTAAACACTTGTCCTAATTGGTCACTACCTAGTGATACGGTGGTGAACCCGAAGGGTGGGAACAACACGGGACATGCTATGGCCGTAACCACATGGAGTGGAAAAGGTGGGGAGGCAACAACCTCAAACCAAAGGAGAGTTGTGGATGATGATGTAGTGATTGAAGAAGATGAAAGTCCAAGTAATGTAGTTCAAGATAATTAAGAAGTGAGAATTGAGATTGATGAAAATGTGAAGGAGACCCAAGAAGGAGTGAACTCATCTAGAGAACACGTGACTGACATATCAGATCCGGTAGTTCCAAAGGCCAAGGCACCAATGCCAAGGCCTCCTCCTCCATACCCTAAAAGGCTCGCCAAGCAAAATAGTGAGAACCAATTCAAGAAGCTTATTGACATGATTATGAGCTTATCCATTAATGTGCCATTGGTTGAAGAGTTGAAACAAATGCATGGCTATGCAATGTTTATGAAGGATTTGGTGACAAAGAAAAGATCAATGAATTGTGAGACTATCAAGATGACACATCAAGTGAGTGATATTGTGCACTCAATGGCTCCGAAATCGGAAGATCGCAGCGCTTTCACAATCCCTTGCACTATTGGGGGCACCGACTTTCCCAAAGCTTTATACGATCTAGGGTCAAGTATCAACTTGATGCCCTAATCGGTGTTCAAAACTTTGGGAATTGGGCAACCAAGACCCACATCTATGAGATTACAAATGGCGGATCGTACTATGAAAATACCATTGGGTATTATTGATGATGTGTTGGTTCGTATTGATAAGTTCATCCTTCCAGCGGACTTTGTGATTCTTGATTGCGAAGTAGACTATGAGATGCCTATTATCTTGGGTAGACCTTTCCTTGCTAAGGGGAAGGCTCTTGTTGATGTGAAAGCCGGTGAGCTCACCTTCCGGGTGGGCGATGAAAATGTGGTTTTCCATGTGTGCAAATCTATGAGGCAACTGAATAGCAATGGAGTTTGTTCATTTGTGGACTTAGTGACCGAAGTGATTGTTGATGATGCTAGTGTCGTGATTAATGTTGATGATAATTTGGAAGTCGTATTGCTTAATCATGATGATGATGAGAAGGAAGGCGATGTGGAATATGTGGCATTGCAAGGAATGGGGTCATACACTTATGAACCCCGAAAATTGTCCTTAGATCTTGTGAACCGGAAGACTCCTCCAACAAAGCCCTCAATTGAGGAGCCTCCCACTTTGGAGCTAAATCCATTGCCTCCACATCTCATATATGAGTTTCTTGGCCCATGTTCTACTTTACTTGTTATTATTTATCTTGCTTGACTAACGTGGAAGTAGATTCTACTTTGGAGGTGCTCTAAAAGAGGAAGAAAGCTATAGGATTGGCATTAGCGGATATTTGGGGTATAAGCCCCACCTTTTGCATGAACAAGATTATTTTGGAGGAAGATGACAAACCCTCCATTAAACATCAAAGAAGATTAAATGAAGCAACACAAGAGGTGGTGAAGAATGAGATCATAAAATGTTTGGATGCCGGGGTTGTTTACCCCATTTCCGATAGCTCGTGGACCTCTCCGGTGCAATATGTCCCTAAGAAATGGGGAATAAATATGGTAACAAATGACAAGAATGAGTTTATCCCCACAAGAACGGTCACTGGATGGAGAGTGTTGCATGGACTACAGGAAGCTCAACAAAGTCACTCGGAAAGATCATTTCCCGCTTCCATTTCTTGATCAAATGCTTGATGGGTTGGCCGGACGAGCTTTCTATTGTTTCCTTGATGGATATTCCGGCTACAATCAAATTCTTATTGCTCTGTAGGACCAAGAGAAGACTACTTTCACTTGTCCCTATGGTACTTTCGCATTCTCGCGGATGCCATTTGGGTTATGCAATGCACCGGCGACTTTTCAACGGTGTATGATGGCCATCTTCACCGACATGGTGGGGGACTTTCTTGATGTCTTCATGGAGGACTTTTCCATGGTCGAGAATAACTTGGACAAGGTATTGGCAATATGTGAGGAAACAAACTTGGTTTTGAATTGGGAGAAGTGTCACTTCATGGTCGAGGAAGGCATTGTCCTCGGCCATAAAATTTCAAAGCATGGTATTGAGGTCGACAAGGCCAAAATTGAGGTGATATCCAAAATTCCAGCCCCTACATCCGTGAAGGGAGTGAGGAGCTTGTAGGGTCATGCGAGGTTCTATCGCTGATTCATGAAGGACTTTTCTAAGATGGTAAACCCTTTGTGTAAACTTTTGGAGAAGGACGCCAAGTTCCATTTCAATGAGGATTGTATGAAGGCATTCGAATTGCTCAAGTTCAAGTTGACTACTACTCCTATTATCACCGCACCGGATTGGAGCTTGCTTTTCGAGCTCATGTATGATTCAAGTGATGTGGCGGTTGGAGCGGTGTTAACAACATATCAACAAAATCTTCCATCCGGTATACTATGCTAGTAAGACCATTAATGATGCCCAAGTCAACAAGACCGAAAAAGAGCTCCTTGTTATTGCCTTTACTATGGAGAAGTTCCGCCCGTACTTGATTGGTACAAAGGTTATTGTACACACCGACCATGCGGCGCTTCGATATTTGATGAGCAAGAAAGATTCTAAAGCAAGATTAATAGGTGGATGCTTATATTGCAAGAGTTTGATCTAGAGATTCAAGACCGCAAGGGTAGTGAAAACCAAGTGGCAGACCACTTATCCCGTTTGGAGGAGGAGGGGAGGCCACATGACGGCCTTGAGATAAATGATTCCTTCCCCGACGAGCAACTTCTATACATTTCAATGATCGGAATGCCATGGTTCACCGACTTATCCAATTATCTTGTGAGTAGTATTATGACGAATGAGTTCTCTTCAAACCAAAGGAAGAAGCTCAAACGGGATTGCCTTGACTATGATTGGGATGAACCGTATCTCTTCTGGATTTGTGATGGTGTGATTCGACGATGTGTACCGGAGGAGGAACAAGTGAAAATTCTTGAGGCTTGCCACTCTTCACCATATGGTTCTCACCATGGTGGAGCTATAACGGAAACAAAGTGTTAAGTTGTGTATTCTGTTGGCCTACTCTTTACAAGGACGCTAGCGATCTCGTCAAGCGTTGTGATGAATGTCAAAGGACCGGGGATTTCTAAGAAAAATGAGATGCCCCTCCCCACCATCTTGGAAATTGACATTTTTTATGTGTGGGGCATTGATTTCATGGGTCCGTTAGTGAGCTCTTGTGGGAACACTTATATTTTGGTAGCGGTGGATTATGTGTCAAAGTGGGTTGAAGTCGTGGCTTTACCCAACAATGAAGCTCGAAGTGTGGTGGCATTTTTGGAAAAGAACATCTTCACGAGATTCGGTACTCCAAGGGCCATTATTAGTGATGGGGGATCGCACTTTTGAAACAAAGCTTTTGATACCTTACTCACAAAGTATAGTGTCACTTACAAAGTATCGACCCCCTATCATCCTCAAGCAAGTGGGCAAGTGGAAGTCTCCAATCGGGAGATCAAGAGTATTTTCTCAAAGACGGTGAATGCCAACCCGACGGATTGGTCAAAGAAACTTGATGATGATCTTTGGGCTTATAGGACGGCTTACAAAACACCGATTGGTATGTATCCGTACCGTGTAATGTTCGGGAAGGCTTGTCACTTTTCGGTGGAACTTGAGCACAAGGCTATGTGGGCATTGAAGAAGCTTAATCTTGAATGGGATGTCGCCGCCAACTTAAGGGTGGCACAATTGAATGAGCTTGATGAATTCCGGTACCATGCTTATACAAGTTCATCCTTGTACAAGGACAAGATGAAGTACCTCCATAACAAGTACATCCGAATAAAAGAGTTCAAAGAAGGTGATCTTGTGCTATTATTCAATTTTCGGTTGTGGATGTTTCCAGGAAAGTTGAAGTCTTAAGTGGAGTGGTCCATTTGTGGTTGTGCATGTGACATCCTTTAATGCACTATACTTGAAGAACAAAAATGATGAAGTGTTTAGAGTCAATGGTCACCGGGAGAAACATTATCTAGGCAAAGTTGATGATGGCCATGTCGTGGCGTTAATCCATTTCAAGTGATTTATGGTAATTTGCGTCGTGCCGCGACGTTAAATCAGGCGCTTCTTGGGAAGCAACCCATATTTCTTTTCATTTTCCATTTTCTTCCTTTTTAGATAGGTTTTGTATTGACCTAACTAGTTTTGAAGTGATTGCAGGAATGAGTGTGCATTGCAGGTACTGTGCTCGAAATAAATTGGCCAAGTGTTGAAAAAGTGCGGACCACACATTTATTGTGCGGACCGCACAATTGTGAATGCAACCGCAGAGAAGACTCTGCGGCCGCACAATTCTTTGTGCGGCCGCACAATTGGAGACCCAAAAAAGTGAACTCTCTGAAGTTTTGAGTTGCAGAGGATAGGCCATTCTATGGCCTAACACAAAAATTCATGGACCGCACAAATTTTTGCGGCCGCACTCACTTTTGTGTGGACCGTAGAATCTTAGCCAAGGAACAGGTAAAGAGTGCGGACCACGCGCAAAATTGCGCGGACGCGCTCAACTCAATTTTTTGACCGACTTGGTCAAATTATAAATAGGACATTTGAACACTATTCACAGTTTACACTCTCTGAGTTCTTGAGCCCTAAGCAAACACTGTGCACTACAAAATAATTCAAACTCCACACTCACACTCGTTTCATCAAGTTTAGATTCTCACCTGCATTCTTCATCATCTGGTATGTTCAATCCATGTTAGATTTTTCTTCAATTTTTCTTAATTTTTGTTTTTGACTAGTTTAATGATTTTTAGGCCTAAAAATGTAAAATGTTCTTCATATGTTCTTAAAACCATATGTATAATTTCATGTATGTTCATTGGGGACTGGGTAGACCATTGATCATGTTTATTTGCAAATACCATGTCTAATTTGTGGAAAAAAAATGCAAAAAACCTAAAGTCAGTGCCGCTTAATTTAAAATTGTGCGGTCCGCGGATCTTTAAATTAGGGCAAAAATGTTGCTTGAAAAGTGCGGACCACACTCAAAATTGTGCGGTCCACAGAAAAATTGTGCAGCCGCAGAAAAATATGTGCGACCGCACTTTGGAACTTCAGAGAACTAGTGTCCTCAACTTGGAATTGTGCTGCCGCACTCAAAATTGTGCACTCCGCACTTCAGGATGTGCGCCCGCACTCAAAATTATGCGGTACGCACTTTGAGATGTGCGACCACACTTTGAAGTTTTGTGCGGTCCGCACATGGGTACCTAATGGGTGATTGATTTAGGGCTTATTTATGATTGGGTATATGATATTTAGCCTAGTTCTTGCTTGAATTTAAGAATAGATGGTTGCAAACATTGATTCATGCCTAATTGACTCAGTCTCTACTTGAGAAAGAGAGACTTAAGTCTAGGAAAACTTGGTTAACAAGAAATTGGGGTGAACTCCAGAAACTGATAGCCCCAATTAAAGGGTTGAATCTAGAGATAGTAAGACCCGACTTGAGTATCTATCACTTGTTTCGTGAAATACCCAATAAGAATTGAGAAATCCAAATTGGATAAAATCACTCAAACTTACGAGAGCTATAGAATGAGTAATCACGTTTGATTTTATATCCCGATCAACCAAGCATGCCCTAAAGCTCTCAATATGTTAGTTAACCAACTAGGCGGAAGTCACAACCCTAGAGGTTTTATAACCTGAAAAACAACAATACCAAAAACATTGTCTCTTAGCTTTACAATTGCAAGCATTAGCATAAACATCAAAAGAAGAAAGAAACAATTGAATATGTGGAAGCGCAATTTGGGCACGTCATACACTTAGACTAGATATATACCTAATCTAACATAAGCTCTCTGTGGAATCGACCCCGACTCACGTTAGGTATTTATAATTGCATCGACCGCGTCACAATCCCAATTAGTGGTGTGAGTTTGGGCGACATCAATTTTTGGCGTCGTTGTCGGGGAGCTAAAAATAGATTTAGCTATATATTTTATTTTGAGTGTGACTTGTCTTCTTTTCCTTCCGGGTTACTAACGTTATTTTGAATTGATTATAGGTACAAAAATGGCTCTAAAAATGATCCTCTCGGAAATTTTCCATTGGGGGAGGAAGTGGACGATGACCATGGTGATGAGGTTCCTATTGAACCTCAAGTGAATAGGCGAGGTCGACCCCTTCATAATAATAGTCCTATCCCTCCCCCACCTCCACCAAGAGTGGATGCACACCGAGTGTTGTTGAACGAAGGTTACGCAAGTGTCATAGTTCCGCCCTGTATTAGGGCGGGCAACTTCCAAATCACCAATGTGATGCTTACACTGCTCGAGCAACGGGGATTCTTCACCGGGGCTCCGAGTCAAAATGCATATAAGCACCTCAAAGGGTTTGTGGATACTTGTTGGGGGAGCAAACAGACCAACGTCTCTGAGGATGCACTAAGGTTGAGGCTATTTCCCTTGTCGCTACGGGGAAAGGCTTTGGATTTGTTAGAAATATTTCCAAACCATTCCATCCATACATGGGATGAGTTGGCGGAAAAATTCATTGCCAAGTTCTTTTCGCCCGGGCATATGGCTACTCTTCGGGATGAGATTCTAGTTTTCAAGCAAGAACCTGATGAGCCTTTGCATGAGATTTGGGAGAGGTATCGTACCATGGTTAATGAGTGCCTGAATAATGATATGACTGAGGCCATGATAAAACAAACTTTCTACAGGGGGATCAACACTACAAATCAATGCGTGGACAACCAACTTGCCGGTGGGAATTTCATGACAACGCCATATGCCGAAGCTTGTGAAATCTTGGATGAAATGGAAGATACTTCATCAGCATGGCAAAGTAGAGCTAATGTTCTTCAAGGTGATCCAAATTTGATTCACCTACATAAGGAATTACATGATCATGGGCAAGCAATTGCCGAGTTGACGACCACAATGAATCAATTGGCCAAATCTCAACTTCAACGCATAATTCTGGGGTGAGGCCTCACTTCTTCTGATTGTGCAGACCACACTTTTCTGAGTGCGGCCGCACTCTTGGACTTTAGTTGGACATGGAAAATTTCTGCGGATCACACATTTATGAGTGCAGCCGCACTTTAGCATTCTGCGGCCGCAAAATAATAGTGCGGTCCGCACTTCTTTAGGCCCCCAAAACATCATCTCTCTGAGCCTTGTCTTCTGCGGCCGCACAATAATTGTGCAGTCCGCACTTTGTGAAGAAATTTTGACAGTGGCTCTTCAGAGGCTGCAGCCGCACACAGTATTGTGTGGTCCGCACTTTGCTCTTCTTTGGTTTGTTTTGCTCCTTGTCCAATTTTACTCCTTCTTGAGTTGATTTTTATTTCTTTGGCTCGTTTCTCAATATTCCTTCAAGAAATCACATTTCATTAGTTCTGGGGAATACCTTTAAGATTTTTGAACTAAAACATAAGTAAAAGAGTGCCAATAAGTGGTCAAAATCCCTACTTATCAGCTGGTGAATCATCGGCGCATACCTTTGACATTTATCGCACCTTTGAACGAACTCTTTGGTATCCTTTTCCATATCGGCCCAATAATACCCTACTCTGATAACTTTGTGAATCAATGACTCGGCACCGGAATGGTTTCCACAAGTGCCTTCGTGAATTTCCCGTAGGATGTAGTCGATGTCTCCTGGTCCCAAGCATATCGCCAATGGTCCATCGAACATTCTCCTATACAGTGTTCCATCCTCGACCAATGTGAATCGTGCTGCTTTTGTACGAAGAGTCCTTGACTCATTCGAGTCTAATGGAAGCTTCCCATTCATTAAGTATTCGATATACTTGTTTCTTTAATCTCAGGTCAGGCTCGTAGAATTTATTTTGGCTTGAACTTCTACCATTACTGATATCGAAAGCTTTACAACAGTCCCCGAGCTAAGTTCGTCGTCTTCGACCGACGACCCCAAGTTTGCAAGGGCATCGGCCTCACTGTTTTGTTCTTGAGGCACGTGTTGTAGGGTCCCATTCTTTAAACCAATGTAGAGCCACTTGTAGTTTGTCCAAGTACCTCTGCATTTGGTCTTCTCGAACCTCAAAAGTTCTGTTGACTTGGTTTACCACAAGTAGGGAGTCACATTTGGCCTCGATGACCTCTGCTCCATAACTCTTAGCTAGCTCGAGACCTACAATCATGGACTCATACTCGGCCTCATTGTTAGTTAATTTTGAAGTTTTGATAGATTGTCTAATTATATTGCATGTGGGTGGCTTCAAAACGATGTCCAGCCCGGAACCCTTCACGTTCGAAGCACCGTCAGTGAAAAGGGTCCATACCTCTGAAGATGTACCCGACTTTAGTAATAATTCCTTTTCGACCTCGAGTACGAGGGATGGCGTGAAGTCGGCCACAAAGTCTGCCAAAATTTGAGACTTAACGGTAGTTCGGGGTTGATACTCGATATTATACCCACTAATCTCGACAGCCCATTTGGCTAATCGACCCGAGAATTCGGGCTTATGCAAAATATTGTGAAGGGTATAGGCAGTCACTACAGGAATTGGGTGACATTGAAAATATGGTTTTAACTTCCTAAAGGCGCTTATTAAAGCAAGCGCTAATTTTTCTAAGTGTGGGTATCAGGTATCGGCCTCACCTAAGGTCCAACTAACATAGTAAACAGGAAATTGCATACCTTGATATTCTCGAACTAGGGCCCCACTTAACGCAATTTTCGAGACTGCTAAGTATAAGTAGAGTTGCTCGTCCGCTTTCGGAGTATGAAGCATTAGCGGGCTCGATAGGTACCGTTTTAGTTCTTCCAAGTCTTGTTGGCATTCCGGGGTCCATGCAAAATTGCTCTTCTTATTAAGTAGTGAGAAGAACCGGTGATTTCAATCTGAGGACCTCGAAATGAATCAGCCTAGGGTGGTTATGCGCCCTGTTAACCTTTGTACGGCCTTAACATTATCCACGACCGTTTGATATCTTCGATGGCCCTGATTTTATCGGGGATGATCTCGATGCCCCGATTTGATACCATGAAGCCGAGGAACTTCCCCAAGCCGACCCCGAATGCGCACTTCTCCGGGTTGAGCTTCATGTTGTACTTTCTAAGTATGTCGAAGGTCTCCTGCAAATGTTTAAAATGGTCCTCTGCGCACAGGGACTTAACTAGCATGTCATTAATATAAACTTCCATTGATTTTCCTATTTGTTCTTCGAACATTCAATTTACTAGGCGTTGGTAGTTGCACAGCATTTTTTAGTCCGAATGGAATTACATTATAACAATAGATGTCGTACTTAGTGATAAATGAAGTCTTTTTCTGGTTATCCGGGTTCATCTGTATTTGATTGTACCCAGAGCAGGCGTCGAGAAAAACTGAGAATCTCATGGCCGGCCGTGGCATCGATCATACGATCGATATTTGGCAAAGGATAATATTCTTTAGGGCATTCTTTGTTTAGGTCCTTATAGTCTACGCACATCCTAAGTTTATTGTCCTTTTTAGGAACTACGACTACGTTTGCTAACCACTCCGGATATTTTACTTCCCGAATGGAGTCTATTTTGAGAAGTTTGGTTACCTCGTCCTTGATGAATGCGTGTTTAACCTCGGACTGGGGTCTTCTCTTTTGCTTTACTGGATAGAACTCCGGGTCCAAGCTTAATCGATGGGTAGTATCTCCGGTGAGATCCCAGTCATATCAAGGTGGGACCAAGCAAAGCAATCCATATTATCTATAATGAATTTAATGAGTTTTTCCCTGAGCTCGGGGGTTAATCCCGTGCCCAGGTATACTAGATCAGTATGACTTGTTCCAGCTCTTCGACAGTTGATTTTGTGGCGTCGGAGTCGTCGGGAATTATGAAATATCAGGGGATCCAATGCTTGTCATCCTCGTCTGCCCCTTGTTCCTCCGATTGGGTCAAGGCTGGTACCTGTGGTTGCTATTTGGCCTCCTGCTTTCCTTTTGACTCTGATCCCTTTGTTGATGAAAGCGCTGATACCGGTATTACTTCATTGATCAGAACATCTCTTCGGCAGCATGTTGTTCCCCATACACCGTTTTCACTCCATCCGGTGTTGGGAATTTCAGAACTTGGTGAAGGGTTGAGGGGACCGCCCTCATGTTATGAATCCAGGGTCGTCCGAGTAGGGCACTGTATCTCATATCGCCCTCGATCACATGAAACTTTGTTTCCTGAATGGTCCCAGCTACGTTGACTGGCTAGATAATTTCACCTTTGGTAGTTTCAATCGCCATGTTGAAGCCATTGAGAACCCGAGTTGCAGGCACAATCTGATCCTGTAGGCCGAGTTGTTCCACGACCCTCGATCGAATAATATTGGCCGAGCTTCCTGGATCAATTAAAACACGTTTAACCTAAATTTTATTCATAAGAATAGAGATTACCAGTGCATCATTGTGGGGTTGTGAGATCCCTTCTGCTTCCTCGTTATTGAAAGACAAGGTCCCTTATGGAACATAGCCCCGAGTTCTCTTTTCCCCGGTGATCGACACCTTGGTGCGTTTGAACACGGGTTCCTGCGGAATATCGACCTCGCCAATGATCATGTGAATCACGTGCGTAAGGAAGAGTAATTTACCAACTAGGCTCCTGTATGTCTCAGGCTGAGGCAACACGTCACCAAAATCGGCAGATAACTTGTTATTAAGCACCAAGGGACAGACAACAGAGGAAACATTTGAACAATGATACTTGGACAAAAGGTTAGAAATAAATTTCTTTTGATTGAGCAACAAACCAGAAGAGTGAGAGGAAACCTCAATTCCCAAAAAATAATTCAAAGCACCCAAATCTTTAATCTTGAACTGATCATTTAAAAACAACTTCAAATCAAAAATAGCATTAGGATCATCCCAGTCAATATGATATCATCAACATACACTGCCAACACAGTCAAGGAACCAGGAGAACCTTCCGCAAATAGAGAGTAATCATTAACAAAGTGAGTGAAACCCTTAGTACATAAAGCGTGGGACAATTTAGCATACCATTGCCTAGAAGCTTGTTAGAGACATAAAGAGACTTATTTAACTTGCATACTAAGGGTGCATGAGGAGGAGAAGGGGCAGAAATAGAAAGACCGGGAGGAAGATTCATGTAAACCTCTTCATCTAATCACCATGGAGAAAAGCATTATTTACATCTAATTGAAATAGAGGCCACTTTATTTTGACAGCCACTACTATGAGACATTTAACTATGGACAATTTTGACAACAGGGGAAAAAGTCTCATGAAAATCAACAACTACTACCTGTGTATCACCCCTTCTCACAAGCCTAGCTTTATACCTTTCTACATTACTGTCAGTTTTGTATTTTACCTTATAAATCCATTTGCAACCAATAGGTTTCTTGCCTCTGGGTAATGCAACAATATCCCAAGTGTGTGGCAGCTAAAGCCTCAAACTCCTGTTGCATGGCATTCTGCCAAGCTGGGATGGAGGCTGCTTAAGAATATGAACCAGGTTCAAATTCAACATGATGAAGAACTGTATTAGAGAAGGAAGAGGTGGAAGGAAAACTACATAAATAGTCCTGAAGATAAGTAGGAGGATGATGATCTCTATAAGATCTTCTAGGAGGCTGAACAATGGGTGGAGCATGAGAAATAACATTAGAAGAAGGATCTGAAAGATAAAAATAAGGGGAAGGAGAAGGAGAAGAAGGAGATGGGGAAGAAGGAAAATTAGGAGAGGGAGGAGAAGGTGCACGAGACACAACAGAAGCAGGAGAATCAGAATCAGGGACAAGAGAATTAGGAGAAGGAAAGGGAGAAGGAATGGAAAATTTCTATACTGAAAAAAGAAAAATAATGCTCATGAAACATAACATCCCTGGATATGAAATATTTCTTAGAAATAAATTGTATAACTTGTACCCTTTCTTGGAAAAGGGATAGCCAAGAAAAAGCAAGGTGTAGCTCTAGGTTTAAACTTATCCCTATGAGGTATGGGGACTGTAGCATAGCATAAACAACCAAAGGATCTCAGATGGGAATAGGTAGGCACCTTACTATACAACATCTCAAATGGGGATTTGTCATTGAGGAGTTTAGAAAGTAACCTGTTAATGACATAAGTTGTTGTCATAAACAGTCACCCCAGAACTGAGTAGGCAATTTAGATTGAAATAAAAATCTCTAGATGCTTCAAGAAAGGTTTGATGCTTTCTTTCAACTACCCTATTTTGTTGAGGGGTGTAAGGACAACTAGTCTGGTGTATGATCCAATTTTTTGAGAAAAAAACAGAAGCAGAGGAACTAGAACCTAACTCTAGAGCATTATCATTTCTAATAGTTTGGACAGGGACATGAAAGTGATTTCTTACCATTGCAACAAAAGCCTTGATTAAAGAAACGACATTACTCTTGGCCCCTATTAAATGTGTCCAAGTAGCTCGTCTATAATCATCTACAATGGTAAGGAAATATCTAGCCCCAGTATATGTTGGAGAATGGTAAGGACCCCAAGTATCAATGTGAATAAGTTGAAAAGGTTTAACAGTAGTAATAGAACTATTTGGGAAAGGCATCCTCGTTTTCCTTGACATCGGACAAATATTACAAATAAAAGGTCATTTGGAAGATAAAGAATCAGATAAACCAGAAATAAGTTTCATTCTAATAAAAGGAACATGAGCAAGTATTTGATTCCAAATCACATCCATTTTATTCATATCAGTAAAAGTAGAATGGAAAGGAATAGTACAGATATTAGGCAAGCTAGGATTAGAATTACAAGAAGATGCATCAACAGGGGGAAAGCTAGATGAAACAACATTATTCTCACATGTGGAAGCAGAGACAGAATGAATAGAGGATGAAAGAACATTATTCATGGAATGTAAATCAGTAAAAATTTAAGATTGGGAAGGCTTTTTCCAGATAAGCTTGTAGAGAACAGTATCAAGGTTACCAAGATCCAAAGGCTTCTTCAGAGAAGGGCCATGTGGTACAAGCAAACAAGAGTCATAAGTGAACAAAACTAAAATTTTGAACTGTTGTATGAGTCTATGTACAGAAATGAGGTTGTGGTGGAAAGGGGAAATATAAAAAATAATATGAAGAATGAGTGATGGATTCAAGGCAAAAGAACCAGTGTTGGTCACTTTTACTTTATATCCATTAGGCAGGGAAACAAGATAGGCAACAAGCAAAGGAGTTATATTAGAAAAAAATTCCTTATTAGATGTCATGTGATCAGTTGCCCCAGAATCAATTATCCAAGTTAAGCCTACAGCCTGAGAAAACATGCATGAATTAGAACTGGAACTATTGCGCAAATCAGCAGACAGTAAGGTACCAGCAAAATTGGCAGAAGTTATGAGATTGGGTTGAGAATCAGAAGTTGACATATGTGACTACTACAATAAACTCATTAACTGATTGTACTGCTGCACACTTAGCTCAGAGATTACAGAACTTTGCTCTGTAGAACTGGAAGAACCAGGATGGGAAGAACCAGCACCAGTAGCACAATGGTCAATATCAGAAAGTCCAGGTTCAGTACTGACATTTGTTGCAGTTCTTCTTCCCTTGGAGAACTTGAAGTTTGATAGAAATCCATGAAGCTTGTAATATTTATCAAGTAAATATCCATGCTTCTTGCAATATTTGCAAAACATAGAAGTTCTCTTGTCAACATTTACCCTCTGGTCAAAATTAACCTTGTGAGTGTATTGTTTTTCAGGAGGAGGAGGAGGCCTGGTGAGATCGTTGACATTAAAAGAAGCCGACTCTGAATTGAATTGACGAATAGAATTGACATGCCTTTTACTCTCATCTTGAAATAGTATATTATAGGCATTGTTAATGGAAGGAAGTGGTTGCATCATTAGAAGGTTATTTCTGACACTAACATAAGTCTCATTAATCCCCATTAGGAATTGATATAACTTGTCCTCCTCCAACTCCTTTTATAGAGCACAATTGCAAGGGTTAATGGGATTTTTACGCATGAAAGCCAACTCATCTCACAACTTCTTTAATTTGTTAAAATATGTTGCTACGCCAAGAGGTCCTTGATAAGTAGAAGCCAATTCTTTCTTAATATCGAACACTTTAGTTCCATTAACGGTGCCATATCTACTTTCAAGTTGTTTCCAAATGCACTCAGCAGTTTCAGAATACTGAACACTCTCGGCTATATCAGAAGATAAATAACTAGTTAACCAGGAAATCACCATATTATTACACTTATTCCAGAATTTCAACTCAACAGCATTATCAGAAAGTTTAGGACAGCTACCATCTATGAAAGCTATTTTATCCTTAGCTGACAAAGCAACTACCATTTTCCTCTTCCAACCCCAAAATCCAGTACCAGAAAATGGTACAGGTACCAAATAAGTCCCACGGATATCAGACAAATGCATGAATAGAGGACTATACGGATCTGGAGAATACGTAGAAGTCGAAGTACTAGAATCACCCACAGTCATATTGAAATCAATAACAATCAGACTAAATGATAGGGAATTTTCTGATGCAAAACCCTAACGACAACAGAACCAAAACCACACTAAAATATATGTAAGATAGAAATACCACACTTCTTCGCGACCGGAAGAAGAACGGCCTTCGAGATTCACCAGAACAACCAAATATTACTCACACATCAGAAATCACCGCACAACCGTAAATCACCAGAAAATGAGAAACATCCGAAGAAATTGATGAAACTCAGACGAGAAGAAAAACTCAACCAAACTTTATGAGGGTAGTATCGGATGAATGCGGAGGACAGGATATACATGAATCCTTGATCTAATACCATGAAAACTTTGGAAAATCATGAAATCGTCAGGAAGAATCAACTAGGGTTTCTGAAGAAAACACAAAGAAAAGAGGAGAAGCATCTCGATTGTTTCATTATCTCAGAATGACCAAAGTGCCAAAATGTGTACAAAATAAGCTATATATTCATTGGGCCAAAACCCGAAACGCTAAGTGGACTAAACTAGTAAAAGAAGCTATTTACTAAACTAGTAAAAGAGGGCTATATAAATAAACTTATACAAACTTGGGCCAATTTCTGCCGAGGCTCAGAAGACAAATAGTCTTTGAGTCCAACAAAAGGATCAAGTCACAATTCTTTCACGTTTTTTTCTCTCCTTTGAATCAAGTTTTAGAAGAAACATAAATATCCACCAATGTACTGCACCTTTGTTTCCCTTTGTGGGAAGCAACATTTAAGAAATTAGTAGTTGTTTAGACATAAGATATATTTGCAAAATAATGAAATATTATTTGCAATCAATGTTTTTTTCACAATTTGATCCATTATTTGAACTTCAAATTAAAATATAAGAAAACGAGAAAGTAAATATAAATACAAAAATCAAGGTCAGAGTCTTATGTCGAATTTTCTCAAATTCCTTGATAAACTTATCGAATTTGAGAAAAAAATTTCACAATATTATACTTTAATAAAAATAATGCAATCAAAACTTTCATTTTATAAAATAAAAAGTCTTTCTTAAGAACTTAGTTAGGTGACGCCTCCCTTTTTTAAAATATTAAATGAGATCAATCAACTTTTAGATGAAATAAAGGAGGCTTTTCCTCATAGGAATATACTCGTATTACCATTGTCTTCCGAGAAGAATACTCGTATTTCCTCCGTTTTGGCTCTAATCTTGCACCTTTCGCCCCCAATTCCTTCCATATGATTCCTACACATAAAAACACCTCGAACTAATATAAATCAACATATTTTACATCCAAAATTCACGAAACAATAGTAAAACATGAGCCAATATATAAAGTGCGAGATTAGAGCCAAAATGGAGGAAAACGAAAAAAATGGATTTTCAGCGCCACAGGCAGCGCCCCACGCTACATGTGGGGCACTGGGCTAGAAGCTGGTGACGTGATTTTTGTCCAACTTTGTCCATGACAAGGTTATTTCGGCCCTAGACCTACCCAACGCGTATAAAAGCAATACTAAGCCTATTTTTCAAGGGAGATGCCACTTTGAAGGAAAAATACACACGAGAAATATTTGGGAGCGAAGAGATCTCAGTTTTCTTCATCTTTTCTTAGTATTTTCGCTTATCCAATACTTATGAAATTGCTTGATGCTATCATGAGTAGCTAAAACTCATAGTTCTGGAGTTGTGATTTAGCAATGAATATTGTTGTTTAACATTGACTTAACCTTGATTACAATTCACTAGCTAATATATGGTTGTTTCTTCAATTCTGTGATTAATTTCTTAATTGTCTGGCCAGCAGTTAGGTTCTATTTACTATCTATGATATGATTGGGAAAGCCATGTTTAAATTAGAGAAGAATTAAAGAGAGCACGATCTTAGCTCTGAGGGAGGCGAATTTGTGGTTAGAATAGGAATATACCTAGTCACCGTGCTTAATTAATATCGTAATCTTACTGCGTTCTTAATAGATTTATTTCATAGGAATATAGGCGTTAATCTATTTTGAATAGGCGGGTAGTACTTCGGGAGAAGGCTACGAGAACAATTGTTCAATTAATTTAACTTAAAGTTACAATTCTACCCAAGTTTGTTTTAAAAATCTGATTTGGATGAAGTTCGGTTTGAATATGAAAATGTGCTTGGACATAATTTTTCAAAACATATTTCACTTATTTTTTTGCAGAAACATAAAATGTGACTTATACCCATATGATTTAAAAACTATCAAAAATAGCCAACAATCCAAACAAAGAACTTGCTAAAGTTGTATATGCAGAACCTTCATCGATGCCATTTATTATCATTATCACAAACCATAACCTTGAACATATATAAATTTGGCATAAAATTATCATTTTTAGAATGAACCACATAATACACTATCCTAAACCATAACCTGATATTTTAATAACTGCTAATAACACAATTACTAGCCACTATAATTCGTCAAATTACTATAATATTGTAAGATTCATTAGTCCCAAAAAGAAATTATAGTAATTAGTTGATGGATTAGTTGGGTCATATTAGATAGTGAATTTTTTTTTAATTTATAAAATAGTATAAAAGTTGGCAGAATAGCCTGAATGGCACCTGTACTTGTGCTACTTTGTCATATCGGTCCCCAAACTTACATAAACTGGAACAGAGAGAGTATTACCTATTTTCAAATTTAGAAAGGATCATTCTTTTTTAAACGGACCAAAAAGAAAATAAGTTCACATAAATTGGAACGGAGAGAGTATTACCTATATATTTTATCCTATCAATTTTTGCAAGAAAATAAAAAATAAAATAATAAATCCAGAAAGCATTGGATTTTGTTGTGTCAGTGTACTTTTCCTGAAATTAGCACCATATAGTTGTTCATATAGAAAGGAACCCACTTTTCTTTACAAAAAGAGGTATAGCGTTGGGATTTTGGACGATATACCTGACAGTCAGCTTTTTCAGGGGTATAGTGCCCAAAAATTGGACGATATACCTTAACGGTAAAAGTTATCGTTAAGGTATAGCGCCCAGTTTTTGGGCGTTATATATAGATTAGTTTTCTTTTTTTTTACACCTATTAAAATTCTTTTTGTCCAAAAGGACAGGTTCCTGACTCATATTTTCAGCAGTCTGATCGTATCTGAATATCATATTCAACTTCTCAATCAAGTTTTACTGCACTAGAAATGTATCCTGGACTTCTCTTCTTTCTTTTTTTTTTTTTTTTTTTTTTTTTTTTTTTTTTTGGTAATAAATGAAAGTACTAGTTTTTGGTACAAACTGTTGCTGCAAGATAAATGCATGAACTAGTTTGCAGAACCAGCAGAGTGCAACTACTAACGTGTAGCAGGCATTCTTTCAAGTTCTATTGAAGAAAAGTACAAGAAGAACTCCCAAAAAATAACCATACACAAATTAGGACCCCTTTATTGTATCTATACTATATTAAAAATACGAATACCTTTAGTGAAATATCGTTCATCTTTTTATCCTTCGTAAATACGAGTGGCAAACGGGCGGGTCGGGTCGGATATAGTTCGTGTCAGAAACGGGTAATGAAAAACGGATAAATTATCCGACCTAACCCATATTTAATACGGATAAAAAATGGATTAATCGGCGAATAATTATGGGTAACCATATTATCCATGGCTTTTTAAATATGGTCACTTTTGGGAGAATTCCTAGTCTCCCAAACTTGAGGAACCCTCAATTTGAAACTTTAAAATTTAAAAGTTAAACTCATTAGTTATCCATTGGTTAACCATTAGTTGTCAATTTTTAAATGGATAATATGATTCTTATCCATATTTGACTCATTTTTAAAAAGTTCATTATCCAACTTAATTTTTAGTGGATAATATGGGTGGTTTACTATTTTCTTTCAATCATTTTGCCACTACTATTCGTAAATATGTCACATACTAGTATCTATGATGCGTTGCACGTTAATAATGGTAATTGATGATTTAAATATTTATTTATATGAAGGAACAATAAAATTTAATTAATGAGAGAAATTTTATGTATAATAATACAACAATCATCTAAATATCGAAAATTATTATTACATTAGCATAATACATAAATTTAAAATAAAGGACATTATCAAAACTTACACAAATGATCAATTTTGCCATGTTAGTTGGATAACTATGTATTATAGTTTAAAAGTATTTAATGTGATGGTATCTTAACGAACACTTTTTTTGTGGACAATATTTTTTTGTGTATATATCCTCCTAATACTTTGGTTACTCTGCCCTAACCAAAACTCTTGTTGTCGATCTTGATATCTCCCTTGAACGTGCAATATACAGTTGTTCGTGCAAGAAAATATTTTGCGGTAAATATAATCAAATATTTAGGATGTTTGTCCTTGTGCGTTATTTATTATATTTGCAATACATAAACATACAAATTATTTTCACACAAATTTAAAAGGATATTCCTTAGTTTCGGGATACAAAAGTTCAATTCAGGAATAAGAATATACTTAGAATCACATTGACCAATATCATAATTTTTGCATGTATGGCGTTACTGTCAAAATTCTATATACCATCTGTGTGCTATTACATAAGCTATTCGACGTATCTAAGTTTTCCAGTAGCATGACGAGCATATTTTTCTTCAAAATCAACTTATATACAATGGAAGATCAATTTTAACTTAGTCTATTACATAAAAGGTGACACTAACATACAAAAAAAATAATAAACTTGACAACATACATATATGGTAGAAGCTCATTTGGTATTAAAGTATTTAAATATTCTTCTTGGTAGTAATTATTGGTATCATTTTCTGTTAAGTCAAAAACAGAAAAATATTTTGTTTTTACTATATGCAATCAACCTTTTATTTAGTTGATCAACATATTCATTTTTGCTAGCTAAGATGTCTTTTTAATTCTATCATGTGATTTGCACAAATTGCATTTTAATCTAATGATAGAAATATTTCTCTTATTAAATGCACTACTATTACCATTGGGATTGATAAGCAAGTGTTTAGAAAGAACCAAATCATCTTTTATTGGGCTCTCTTCTTCGTTTCTGATACAAAGCAAGAAGACACTGAATACTGGATTTGTTCTTACTTTATATTTCTTGCCAGTTGAATCTTTTTCATTTGAGGCCAAAAGTATAACTTTGACAAGCTAGCTTTTACAGACTCTGCTTATGTCTATTTGGAACTACTGGTAGTACTTGACATAAATCACATCCCAAACCATTAATTTTTCACCAAACGGTTCATTAATATTCAATATATCTCTAAAATTTCGGGCAATTATTTCGATCGTTTTACACTTAGCCGTAAGTGCTTCATCCCATATTATCAGTTTTGTTTTCCTAATAAATTTAGCATTATTGCTCTGCTTTGATATATTTATGATGATTATTTAAGTTGTTTGAAGAGGTAGGTGGTCTCACAATAAAATCGTTGTTGGTATATCAATTACTATTATTGCTAATAGTAGATGCCTCTTGATATGATATTTACAAGTAATGCATAACATAAAAATATTATTTCGATTCGCGGAAGGCATCTACAAAGAATAATCCTGCTATAGCAAATTCGACTCTTTATAATATAGTCTTGAAAGCTTGTTTTTGTTTAGGATTTAACTTTGGTTGTACTTCCTCACACACTTTTATGGCATATTGATTCTTAATAATATACTAACCCTTTTACTTTGTGTTCTAACGCTCTTTTTATGGAATAAATTTATGTAACCTAAGATTTTATTTTTAACTTAAATAAGAATTTTACTCATATGATGAATTTAAAAACATAATGGAATTGGATTCTCTTGCTAAATAATTAATTAAAAAATTTAATTATTTGGTTTTAACATGAAAAATAATTCATTCTATGTTGATTCAGATCTTAGTTCATCTCTTGTTTTGAATATTTAATCTTAATTATAATTTTATCCACCATAAATTTTATTTTCAAAGAAGATTAATATGACATTTCACTTTTAGATTTTTATGTTTGTAGAATCATTAGTGGTATTGACTTTTACAAACTATTTTTTCTGTTTCTCACACATTTATATTCTTAAATATTTTCATAGTTGTTGTTTAATAATTTCAAATTTTTTAATATTACACAAAAAGTTAATTAAAAATATTATATTAGTAGGAAAATAGTTCAAATATAATATAAAAATATATTATCGTGGGGCTATTTTTTTTTCTCAATTTCAACTTTTATGTAGTCCATTTAATATTACTTTTATTTTTCTTGGTATTGGATATTATGGAGTGATAATGTATTGCCAATACGGATGATTCTTACGAAACCGATTTTATTAAACTGTCCTACATATTTTTTATAAGAATTTAATAGATAAAATTTTATTAATATTAAAATCTTAAATATTAAAAATTAGCATATAAGATATTGTAGTCAAAAAATAGGTTATTGCAGTTATGTCCTCTTCCTATGAGTTATTCCGTTTAATAATTTGGGGCTATTTTGGTATATTAATATTGGATTTATGATTTTATAATAATACAGGCTCTCCTTTTTCTAAATGAATTTGGACAATATAATACATTCTCAAATTAAATTAGTAATCGGACATTATAATACGCTTTCGAATTAAATTAGTAATAGGAATTTTAAAGAAGTATATCCTAAAATCCTGAAAGTAATAGAATTACATGACTAAAGATATTTACTTGTTCAATTTTATATGAATTAGACAGCCCGAAAGTAATTATACTAATAGGATTCCTAAAGATAAACATATAGGATTCCTAACGTGTAGTATTATGCCCTAAAACTAATAGGATTATAAGACTAATATTTAGAATTCCGATTATGTCCTTTTATTATGAGTTATTATACTTAATATTATAAGGTTATTTTTGTAAACCGATAATGTATCATGCTTTTATAATAATATAGATATAGATATAGATTAGACAAAATTGTAATTATAAATCAACTGGCTCTTTTAAAAATATTAGCAAAATATGTTAAATTTTACACGAGTTTGTTAAAAATCTCATTCCAAATTTGGAGACTCGAAGTGTAACGACCCGACCAGTCGTTCCGAGAGTTATATCCCCGTTTCCCCTATTTCTGTTTCTTTATGTATTATTCAACTATATTGTATGGTGTCGGGTTGGTTGGTTCGGGTCCGGAGTAGTTTTGGAGTGAAATGAGACACTTAGTCTCTT
The DNA here is from genome assembly GCA_005239525.1 of Nicotiana knightiana. Classification (NCBI taxonomy): domain Eukaryota; kingdom Viridiplantae; phylum Streptophyta; class Magnoliopsida; order Solanales; family Solanaceae; genus Nicotiana; species Nicotiana knightiana. Next base: position 43,736 of record MDKJ01044077.1, read on the forward strand.
ATTAGGAAGCTTAAGTTGGAAAAGTCAACCGGATGTTGACTTAGGTGTGAACGATCTTAGATTTGGATTTTTATGATTCAGATAGCTCCGTAAGGTGAATCTGGACTTAGGAGCGTTTGGAATGTAATGTGGAGGTCCGTGGTAGAATTAGGCTTGAATTGGCGAAAGTTGGAAATTTGGCGATTCTGGTCGGTAGTGGAAAATTAGATATCGGGGTCGGAATGGAATTTTGAAAGTTGGAGTAGGTTCTTAGGGTCATTTGTGACGTGTGTGCAAAATTTGAGGTCATTTGGACGAGGTTTGGTAGGTTTCGATGTCGTTTGCGGAATTTGGAAGTTTAGAAGTTCTTAGGCTTGAATCCGAGGTTGATTTGGTGTTTTGGTGTTGTTTTGGGTGTTCCAAAGGTTCAACTAAGTTCGTGTATTGGTATAAGAAATGTTGGTATCATTGATTGAGGTCCGAGGGCCTCAGGTGTGTTTCGGGTGATTTAACGAATTGGATTTTTGAGTTAGAAGTGTTGTTTTCTGGTGTTTTTCCGCACCTGTGGATGGGGAGCCACAGGTGCGAGGTCGCAGGAGCGGGAGGAGGCTCGCGGATGCGGAAATGGAAAGCCTAGGGTTGGAGCGCAGGCATGAGCATTTGGTATTTTGGCCGCACCTGCGAGCCCGCAGGTGCTAAACCTGCGCACAGGTGCGGAAGCTGGGCGTTTAAGTGAAGCGCGCAAGTGCGAGATTTTTACCGCAGGTGCAATACTGCTGGTGCAAGAAAATGGCCACAAGTGCGAGAAGCCTGGGCAGAATGTATAAATACCACACTTCGCGAATTTTGGTCGATTCTTCACCATTTTTAGTCATTTTGTTTTAGTTTTGGCAGTGATTTTGGAGAGGAATTCCAAGGTTATCAGTGAGGTAAGTTGCTTGAGCCCTAATACTCGTGTTTATAATGATTTTTCATTGTTTAATCATGTAATTAGTGGGAATTTGGGTTGAAGTTGAGGGTTAGGACTTGAGATTTTGGAGAGTTTGAGGTGAGGATTTGAGGGACCGAACGATGTCAGATTTTGATGAATTCGGTATGGTTAGACTCGTGAGTATATGAGCTTTCTAGTTTTGTATTTTTTTTCGGGTTTCAAGGCATGGGCCCGGGGGCCAGATTTTAGCCAATTTCAGGTTTTTGGCCTAATTTTGTAGTTTTTTTTGTGGAATTCGTTTCTTTAGCATATGTTGAAGGTATTGTACTGGTTATGAATAGATTCGGAGCTTTTGGATACCGAGTCGAGGGGCGAGAGCATCCCGGAGTAGGATTCTACGTTGTTAAGGTAAGTAACAGTTTTAAATTTGGTTTTGAGGGTATGAAACCCGGAGATTTGATATCATGTGACTGTTTGGAGGTCACACCCATGCTAGGTGACGGGCGTGTGGGTATACGCCGTGAGGGATTGAGACTTGGTCCGTCCCGTGAGGCTGTGAGGCCTACAAGCCTTTATTTGTGTGTATATGATTTCCTGTCTGCTAGAACTTGGATGCATTCATGTTAGAGATCATGGTTAGGCTTTATCCCTACTCACAGTAGTTATACTCAGTCATAGTGATTTTTGTACATGTTTACCTCAGTCTCTGTTATCTTCTTGCTGAATACACTGTAATACTTTGATTTGGACCGCTTTCTTTTATTTATTGAAATTGTGAGGCTAGAGAGGTACATGACTGAGTGAGGCCAAGGGCCCGTTATGAGATATTGTAATATAGCACGTGAGTTGTCCGTGCGGATCCAGATTGATACCATAGCACGTGAGTTATCCGTGCGGATCCAGATATGATATGATAGCACGTGAGTTATTTGTGCAGCACGTGAGTGATCCGTGCAGATTAGAGCTTGGGTTGTAGAAGCCACTCCGGAGTCTAAACACTCCCAGTGAGCGCAGGTACCTAATGAGCATGTGCATTGAGGGCTGAGGGATTGAGGGACAGTGCTTGTGAGGTTTCAACTATTCTGTTGTTGTTGCATTTATCTGTTATTTACCTTGTAGTAGTTGATAATTTATGAAACTCATCTTTTACTCATGTTCATCCTAAACTGTGAAAATTATTAATCAAATTGTCTGTTTAGCTCGTCACTACTATTCATTTCCTTAGTTATTAATGTTACTTGCTGAGTCGGTTGGACTAATACTACACCCTGCACTTCATGTGCAGATCCAGGTGTGTTTGAGTGCGGCGATTGTTGAGTTCAGGCCGGTTTATCTTCGAAGACTGCAAGGTAGTTGCCAGCATCTGCAGGGCCTTGTTTCTCCTTCTATTTCTCCTTTTTGGGTTGTATTGACATTTAGACAGTTGTGTAATAGTTTAAGTACTTAGACGCTCATGACTTAGTGACACCCCGATGTTTGGGGCTTGTTTTCCGCATGTTATTTTCAAATTTGAAGTTTAACTTGATTTCATGGAAATTTCTAATATTAAGAATGTTTACTTAACTCTTATATCTTAAATTGGTGATATTTTTGGGAAAATAAGTTTGCCTAGTATTACGATAGGCGCCATCACGACAGGGTTTAGATTTGGGTCATGAAAGAAGAAGTCCTTCGTATATAAGGAATCTCCAAGTTCTATCGGTTTATGCATTTGGTGTTTAGAATCTGATTTCATTAGTATTTTTGCAAAAGTATAATTTTTTTGTTAGTGCATGGTCATAATAGGTTTTTGTGTTTCGATCAACGATTTGTACTTTTAACTTCATTGTTCTGTTTCTTTGGATGCGCAGTCAGTTTTCAATCTTTTTCCTTACTTTTAACTTCATTGTTCTGTTTCTTTGGATGCGCAGTCAAAGTTTTCAATCTTTTTCCTACCACTCTCATTTGTGATCTCTTTTATTGTTCTATTGTACCATGCAGTTTTTTGTTTCTTTCTTTTTCTTGCTTTTTCTTTATTGCTCTTTATAGTGTATTTTCATGAATTAACATCCAATAATAACTTTACCTTTCGATTTCTGAACTCCACGGAAAACCTTCTGTCACAACCCAAAAACCTAATCTGTTGTGATGGCGCCTATCGTGAAACTAGGCAAGCCTAAATACAACATTTGCTCTCCATTACAGTAAAAACATCTTTTGAATTTAATAGCGAAAAAGTTTATCAATTAAATAAAAGCCCATTTGAAAACAGAATTTACCCAAAATACGATACAACTGTCCCAATAATCGGGACGTCACTGAGTACATGAACGTCTAATAACTGGGACATAGTCCACAACAATGTTAAAAAAATTAAACTCAAAAGTACAAACAAACTAAGGAAGAGAAATCAAGGCCCGCGAACATCGTGCAGCTACCTCAATAGTCCCCGACTACGAATGTCGAGATCAGCAGCCGTTGCCGTAACGGAAATTCCTGGATCTGCACACAAAGTACAGGGAGTAACGTGAGTACACCAACTCAGTAAGTAACAAGTCCAAACTTTGGACTGAAAGGTAGTGACAACTCGACCTCAACAAATATAACAGAAATAAATGTGCAGAATCATAGGCATGATTTCAAGTCAAATATACAGTGGAAGGCAGTAAAGTAAATGCATATCTGAACCATGCATGGTATACAACTCTAGTATCCTCTACATGCTAATGAACAGACTGTATGAAATGCACTATATCCTCCCACTCTCAAGTGCTCAACCACTCGGTACTGTATATAGCCATCGGCCCAGGGAAATCCATCCCGGAATATATACAACACTGACTGAGAGTCACCCAGTACCGAGGAAAAAAAGGGCAATCCAACCTTGTGGAGAAAACCATCTCCAGGTATCAAGTTCTTCGGACAAATCCATGTCTAGGGAAATCAATCCATCAATAATACCATCCGCGCTCACTAGGGTGTGTTACAGACTCCGGAAGGGCTCCTACAGCCCAAGTGCTATCATAATCATCAATATAACCGATGCGACGTGCAACCCGATCCCATAACTGTCACTCATAACCAAGCTCTTGGTCTCACTCAGTCATCAACCTCTCCAGACTCACCACCGGCTCACAATGTCATGAAAACAACCCGGTAAAATGATACGATGAACCAATAAATAACTGAGACATGATATAAAAATGCATGATCATGACTAAGAATGGAATAGTAAATGAAACTAGTGAGATGACAACAAGAAACGACCGCTAAGGGTCCAAACAATACCGGCACAAAGCCTAAACATGATATCTAGCACGATTTACGGCTCAACTACTTTATCACATGATAAAAACATGGAGATCAACAGGATAAAGTCACTAAACGGTGACATGGAGTCACTTAGGTCACTATTATCATGGTGCACGCCTGTCACTTGGCATGTGCGTCACCTGAATACCAATCACTAGCATATAATTTGGGATTTCGAACCTTCAGAACCAAGTTTGAAAGCGTTACTAACCTCAAACCAGGCAAAGTCCTACTCCGGAATGCCCTTGCCTCTCAATTCGACCTCCACAAGTAATACAACACAATCAATTTAGGCTAAGGGGCCAAATCCACAAGAAAAGTATCAAATTATAGCCCAAATTCCGTAATTAGCCCGAACTCAAACCTGGCCCCTTGGCCCACGTCTCGAAACCCGACGAAATTTACAAAATCCGAAAGTCCATTCACTCACGAGTCTACCATACTAAATTTATTAAAATCCGACCTCATTTAGTCTCTCAAATCTCCAAAATTCCCAAGTCCTAACCCCTAATTTTCACTTTAAACCCCCAAAAATTAGGTGAGAAATCAACGGGAAAACACCATAGCTAAGAATAATTAGGCTCAAGGAACTTACCTCTGTGATAACCCAATTTCCTTCAAAAATCTCCTCAAAAGCTCCAAAGTCCGTGTTCAAAATTGTGAAAAGAAGTCCTCTATATATACCTTCTGCCCAGTGAAACCGCACTTGCGGTGCCAATTCCGCATCTGCGGGGACGCATCTGCGAACCAAACTCTGATTTTGCGGAAAGTCACTTAAAAACCCTATGACCGCTTCTGCGACTATCGACCGCATCTCCGATCTTCGCAGGTGCGGAAACCACCTCGCACCTGCGGCCTCCCTCTCGCGCTTGCGCCTGCCTGCCCGCATCTGCGACTCTCGCAGGTGCGGGAATATCTTCGCACCTGCGGTTACTGCCCAAGTCCTTCATGGCTGCATCTGCGACTCCTCAGTCGCTCCTGCGGGCTCGCACCTACGGCTCCCACTCTGCAGGTGCGGGAAACACCAGTAGCAGCAACTTAAGCTGCATTTCTTCAACTCCAAACTTTTCGTTAACCACCTGGAATCACCCCGAGGCCCTCGGGACCTCAACCAAACATACCAACAAGTCCTATAGCATCATACGAACTTAGTCGAATCCTCGAATCACTCAAAACAACATCAAAACATCAAATTACCCTCAGATTCAAGCCTAAGAGCTTCTAAATTACGCAAACAACGCTGAAACATATCAAACCATGTCCCAATGACCCTATATTTTACACACACGTCAAAAATGACACCAAGAACCTACTCAAAATTCTGAAATTCCATTCCAGCCCCGATATCAAGATTTTCAATGCCTGCCAAAATCGCTAAATTTTCAACTTTCGCCAATTCAAGCCTAATTCTACTACGGACCTCCAAATCACATTCCAGACCCACTCCTAAGTCCAAAATCACCTAACGGAGCTAACAGAACCATCAAAATTCAAATCCGAGATCGTTTACACATAATTCAACATCTGGTTGATCTTTCCAACTTAAGCTTCTAATAAAGAGACTAAGTGTCTCAATTCACTCCGAAACCACTCCGAACCCGAACCAACTAACCCGGTATATCATAATATAGCTAAAGAACAACAAAAAAAGCAAAAATAGGGGGAAAGGGGGCTATAACTCTCGAAACGACCGACCGGATCGTTACACCTTCATTCCACTTCTTACCTATGCTCTGCTTGCTTTTGTCGGCAATCAAACCGGTCAAGTATGATTTTTTGAATCATTCAAACTTCTACGAATCCTTTGCTTATGAAGTGGTTTCTCATTTATAATAATATGGAGTATAATTTTACTCTCAGTTTGCCTTATCCAGCCCTCTACAGAGTAAATTTATCATTTTTTTTGTAAGATGCAATATTTTTTATAGGATTATAATGTACGATTATTAAATTTATTATCTATTACGTAGTGACTTCATAATGGGTTATTAAATATGTTAAAACTATCAAAGCTAATTTCTTCCTCTCATGCTTTGTAGTGCATGTCTCTCTATGTGAGTTTGTGCAAGTGTGTGTTCCTGTATATATATTTTTAGAGAGCATCTGGAATATGAGTGAAAAATTGTGATTTGTGTGAATGTTAAAAATTTACCAGTTAAGAGAAAAGGCCTCTAATAGCACGTAGTTGGACAAATTCAATAACAGATGAGCAAGCCAATTCGAAGAAACAATACGAGCACATAAATATAGAGAACTTGAAAAAAAAACTTCTATGTTGCTTTATTTACCATAGAGTTGTGTTTCATTTTTTTTGATATTTTTTGGTATATGTGTGCCTGTCCAGTCTGCTAATTTGAAGAAGTGTACCTTTTGATTTTATTCATTACAGTTTTGTATTTTTAGCATAGAAAAATATTTGATATCTTCACAGCCCATATTTTACATGTTATTCTTCTTTGCTAGCTGCTTCATTTTTATTCAGAAAATCCAAGAAAATTTAACTATGCAATTATTCGAAAAGTTATAATTCATTTTTATTCAGATCAAGTGATTCCTTCGATTATTCTTGCTTTAGCTTACTAAAGCAAGAAACTTCTGCAAAATAAAACAAATGAAGAAATATGTACCTCAGTAAAGCAAGGAATTTCTTCAAGTTTTTAGTGATAACGAATTGCATCCCTTGATCTTATTATGAAGAGTTTACTCGAGCAAATTGAAGGAATCACTTGACTGGATCCAAACATTTATACAGTAACATCATTTACATTTTAGAAACATGCAAAGTTTTAATTTCTATGTCATAATTCAAGGACAATATTTGAATATTATTTATGCCCGTTTTTCGAAAAAAATAATTCTCAGTGATACGTGTTACACGCGCAGCGCGAGTACCTTGATACTAGTAAAGATTTAGTTTTGGGTAAAGCTAATCTATCAATTTATTTATTAATATTTTCACTTAAATTTAAACTATATCATTCACATATAATTTATTATTTAATCTAGTTTCTGGCCTTATAAAACTCAATGTTCCGTATTTAATTTAATGGGAAATTTTCGTTCCTATACCATATAGAAAACTATATTGCGAAAAATGTTCATAGTTTGCAAGTTACCCGCCATGCTAACAGAATTTCTACAAAATATAAACAATTCATTAAAAACAGAATCATGTTAGTTGTACACTTCCTTATATAGGCGCGCAAATATTGGGGTATTAAGGATTCTTCCAGATTTGTTCAAACGCAAATCACGCTGCTTTAATTTTCGGTCGTTTCTCTTCAAATTTTACGACTCTGTTTTTGCGATACACTCTGTTTCACCTTTTTATAGCCTATTGAATTGTACAATAGCAGAGCATCTAATGATCGATACATCCGAAAAAATAATAGAAATCAAATACATTGTCAATGAGCATTATCCTCCAATGGAAATTAGGAACGATATGGGTGTTCATGTGTACATGGAGACGAAAAAGGAACAAAAGCTTAGGATCATATCTGCTATGTATAACAGTTCGCGATTTCAATTTGGAATTGAGTATCACCAATGCGAACACAGTTGCAGGTTTGTGATGTTATATGGAGATCAAATTTTGGTTGTATATTACTGTCCTACAATTTATCTACAATATGTCTACAAAATAAACTACATGTTAAACTCTCTCTATATATCAGTATTGATTTTCAAAAATATCTACAATATTTCTAAAATTATTCTATAATAAAACTACATATCATTTGATTCTCAATATGAAATACAGGATTTTAATATTTCTACAAATTATCTACAAAATATCTACAAAAAATGTTCATAATCGTATTTAACTTTATTTGCTTGCAGGTTCATCTGGAACACTAAAGTTAATTGATATGCCAACATCCGGCGATAGAGGAATATGAAAGTATAATAATAACATAAAGTACACCAAGTGTTATTGAAGTAGGACAAGTATACCAAGACAAATAAACAATTGTAAGTGCAATGAAGCACTATTCTATCATGCACAAGTTCCCATATAGGGTGAAAAGATCTAGTGCTAGAAGGTATGAACATATGAATGGTCGAAAATCATTTTTTTTTTATTTTGGTAGTTTATTTGTAGATTTTTACTTCTTCTGTCTTTTCTTGTGACAATGTTTATCAATATTATAGATATTTTGTAGTTATTTTGTATATAAATTGTTTGATATAATCTTTTATGATACAGCATTTTTTTTTAATCTACATTTTTTATACCAGTTTTAAAATTATTTTTATTTTGTAGCTACTGGCTGATATGTATTGGTGAAATTTGTACATGGCACTTCAAGGCAACTAGCATAAATGATTCTGCAATGTTCAAGGTTAGAAAATTCAACAGCTTGCACACATGCTCTTTGATGGACAATACATTCATACAACACAAACCTACTACCATGGTAGTTGGTAGCATGGTTATTCCAAAATATGCTGATCCTAAGACAATTTACACACCAAAAGACATACAAACTGATATGTTGTCTGAACACGGTGTGAACTTAACATACATGCAAGCTTGAAGAGCAAAGGAAAAGGCTTTGGAGTTCTTGAGAGGTCATCATGCTGACTCCTACAGCAAATTGCCTAGTTATTTGTATATTCTAGAGAAGACTTATTTGGGGTCTGTAGTTAAATTGAAGAAGACCAATGATGACTGCTTCTTGTATGCATTTATTGCAATTTGTACGTCAATCAGTGGTTGGGAATATTGTAGGCCAGTTGTAGTAGTTGATGGGACCTTCTTAAAATCAGCATACAGAGAAATAATGCTAACAGCTAGTACAATGGATGCAACAGGTAAAATGTAGACTTTTTGTAGATATATTGTAGATATATTATCTAGTTATTCTATTTTTTGTAGATAAGTTGTAGATATTTTGTATATATATTGTAGTTTGTATGTATATGTCTTCCTCTAGATTTTTTCATGCAGCATGTTAACTGCTTTTTGCCACATAATGCAGGTACCATATTACCATTGGCATATGTTGTTGTTGATTCAGAAAATGACGCATCATGGAAGTAATTTTTTGAGCAATTCAAACATGCATATGGTGAAAAACAAAATATGTGTGTTGTTTCGGATCGGAATGAGAGTATCTTGAAGGTAACATCTATTGTTTATCCCGACATGCCACATTATTCTTGCATGTGGCATATTTGGACAAATATAAGGGCAAAGTTCAAGAAGGGTCATCTAAAGTTAAGTGAATTGTACTTTTTCACAACACGATCATACACGCTTGATGAATTTAATGAAAGAATGTCAAAGATTGAAGAGATTGACCCGCGTGTTAAAGCACATTTATACGATATTGGCTATCATAGATGGTCTCGAGTACATGATACGGTGAACAGAACTTGGACTATGACATCAAACATTGTAGAGTCGTTGAATGCGGTAACAAAAGATACAAGAGAGTTGCCGATAATAGATCTATTAGAGTATATGAGGACTCTTCTTGAACATTGTACAAATGAAAAGTTATTGAAAGCAAAGGGTACCTTCACATACCTTAGGAAAAAATTCAACAAAGAATTGGAGGACAACAGAACATTGTCGCAGAAGCTTAGAGTAAGGTCTGACAATCTATTGCATCAAAATAAAATATTAAAATACAATGTAGATAAATTGTAGATATATTGTATTCTAATTGTAGATGATTTGTTTTCTGTTTGTAATTTAATTGTAGGTGAGGGCTTCAACAGATCATATCCATATAGTGATAGATGGTGTGAAGCGCTATATTGTTTGTCTTGAAAACAAGAGATTTAGTTGTGGGCAATTCCAGCTTGATGAACTTCCTTGTGCGCATGCTTTGGCTGCTTTAAGGCACAGGAATGAGTCTTATGAAAATTATTGTTCGCCTTATTACACAAGGGATAGCCTATTGCGTACTTATGAAATACCAGTAAATCCCCTGCCTGATGAAAGCAAATGGAATGTGCCACAACATATAACTGAAGAAGTTGTAAATCCACCTTCAGGTGGGAAAAGTGTAACGACCCGGTCAGTCGTTTCAAGAATTAGCGCCCCGATCCCATATTTACCGTTTCTCCCATGTCTATTTATGTTATTGGAACTTGTCGGAGCGTTGAGTGATGAAATCCAGGGTGATTTTGGACACATAGTTCATAAATGTGGAATTTAGCTTTAGAAATCTGGTCGTAGCTAGAGTTGTGTAAAGACGGATCCGGAATGAAATTTCGTCGACTCCGTAGCTCCTTTGGGTGATTTCAGGGTTAGGAGCGTGTTCGGAATGTGTTTTCGAGGTCGGTTGTGAATTTAGGCTTGAATTGGCGAAAGTTAGAACTTCGGCGATTTCGGCCGATAGGTGAAATTTTGATATCGGACTCGGAATGGATTTCCGAAAGCGACAGTAGGTCCGTAATGTCATTTATGACCTGTGTGCAAAATTTGAGGTCATTCGGGTGAGTTTAGACGTGTTTCGGCATCGAATGTAAATTCTAAAAATTTCCTAAGTTCTTAGGCTTGAATCTATGCATAATTGATGACTTTGATGCTATGATATGTGTTATTAAGGCTCGAACAAGTTTGAACAAGGTACTAAGGTCAGTTGGTAGGTTTGGTTGAGGCCCCGGGGGCCTCGGGGTTGTTTCGGATGCCCAACGGGTGAGTTTGAGAAGTTGAGAAACAGCTAAACCATTCTGGTTCTGGTGTCTCGCACCTGCGATGGTATTTCTGCAGGTGCAGACATGCAGGTGCAAAGGGGGTGCCGCAGGTGCGACCCCAGGCCATTATATGAATTTCTGCACCTGCGATGGTATTTCCGCAGGTGCGGGCACGTAGGTGCGAAGGGGGTACCGTAGGTGCGACCCCAGGCCACTTAATGAATTTCCGCACCTGCGATTGAGTTTTCGCAGGTACGGCACCGCAGGTGCGGCACCGCAGGTGCGGCACCGCAGGTGCGATCCCATTGTCGTAGGTGCGAAATTCCTGGGCAGTTTATACCAAAAATCCGAGGGTTTGAATTTCATAATTCCAAAATCGATTGTGAGCTCAGAACTTGGCGATTTTCAGTGGGATTTGAAGAGGAGAATCATAGGTAACGTTTTCTAACCTTAATCCCTTTATATATCGATAATATTTATCATTTTCCTCAATCTAATCAATGAAATTGGATGAAAAACCATGAAAATGGGATGAATTTTTCCCAAATAGAAATCTGAGGATTTAGGGAGATTTAGACGTCGGATTTTGTTGATTCTTGTTTGAGTGGGTTCATGAGCGAATGGGTGTTCGGGAAATATAAATTTTACCCGATTCTGAGACGTGGGCCCGGGGGACTTTTTGGGCGAATTTTCTAAATTTGCGTATTAGCTTATAAATAATTAGCTATTTTATTCCCTTGAAGTGATATTTACACCATGCAATCGATTTGAATAGATTTGGGCCATCCGGAGTCAGATACTCGTGGCAAGAGCTTGGTATTGAGTTGATTAGTGCAGTCAAGGTAAGTGGCTTGCCTAATTCTGTGTTGGGGACTTTCCCTTAGGCATATTTATACTAATTTTGTTATGTGGACATCGTGTACGCGAGGTGACGAGTGCGTACATGGGTCATTGTTGCTAAAATCCTATTTTTTTTACTCTTACGAAATCTCTCATTTTCATTCACATATTACTGTTTCCATCTTAATAGAGTAGATAGCTTAAGAGTAAGCATGCCTACCTGTTCTAACTTGATTTCCTCTTATTTGCTACTAGTCACATCATGTTTAGGTAGCTTTACTCTATTTTTGCATGTTGTTTTTCCTGGATTGTTTAATTAAGCCATAATTGACATACTTCTACTTTGCATATATAAATTAGGACTACGGACCGAGGTCCGGGAGCTTTCCTCCTGTACTAAAATGCATATTTAAATTGGGACTACGGACAGAGATCCGGGAGCTTTTCCCGTGTAATGCATTGCACATTTACTATTGAGATATATGATATGCTGAGTCGAGGGATCTCTTTCTTTTATTAAATCTTTCCGTCTTCGTTAATCCTGTTTATCATTGCTTATCTATATTTCACCATTTTAAATTATATATTGACTTGTTTTTACAAACTCAGTAGGGCCTCAACCGACCTCGTCACTACTTGACTGGGGTTAGGCTTGGCACTTACGGAGTACCGAATGTGGAGTACTCATGCCCTTTCCTACGCATGTTTTCCCCATCTGCAGATCAAGGTACCAGCACCCAGTATCGTGGCTAGAAGTCGTCCTAGCAGCAGCCAGGAGACCGCGAGGTAACTCTGCCGCGTCCGCAGAATCCCACGAGTCCTCTTCTACTCTAGTATAGGCATAGAAGACTTGTGTATTTTCCACTGTTTCATTGTATAGATCTACATTTAGTACAGAGCTTGTGACTATGGTGACATTTCAGGTTTTGGAAAGTGAAAGTGTATATGCTGAGCAGCTATGTTATATCTACTTGAGTTCTTTTCTGTCTTTATTTTATTGATTCTGTCATTTTTCCGCAAATGTTAGGATTACCTAGTCATAGAGACTAGGTGCCGTCACGATACCTTTCGGAGAGTAAAATGGGTCGTGACAAGTTGGTATCAGAGTGTCTAGCTTCATAGGAGTCACAAGTCACAAGCCGGTTTATTAGAGTCTCGCGGATCGGTGCGGAGACGTCTGTATCTATCTTCGGGAGGCTATGTAACTGTTAAGCACAATCAAATTCTTTGGAATTCCTTATCGTGCTAGTTGTTGTCATCAAATTCTTAAACTCTATTCTATTCTTTCTTGCAGATGGTTCGTACCCATATCAGACGTACTGATGACCAGGCACCCGAGCCCCCAGTCTGAGCCACCAGAGGCAGGGGCAGGAGAATAGGACGAGCACGCGATGCAGCCCAAGCATCGGGTAGAGCAGAGGTAGAGGAGCCCCTAGCAGCTACAGCTGGAGGGGCACAGGAGGTCCCTACTGTTACTATATACCTCCAGGAGACATTGGCCCAGTTCTTGAGTGCCTTCAGTACTCTGTCTCAGGCGGGTCTACTCCCGATAGCTCCAGCTACATCCCAGGCCGGAAGAGGAACACAAACTCCCGCAGCCCGTACTCCTGAGTAGAGAGTTCATATTGGGCAGGTTCCACAGTGTATTCCTATGCCCCCAGCAGCTCCAGCTCAGCATGAGATTAGGATAGTTGTTCATAAGGCAGAGCAGCTCCGACTTGAGAGGTACAAGAAGTACCACCCACCTGAGTTCAGCGGACTAGCTTCGGATGACGCCCTAGGTCTTCTTGAGGGGTGTCATCGCATTCTCCGCACTATGGGTATTGCGGAGACGAGTGGGGTTTCTTTCACTGCTTTCCAGCTGAGGGGAGCAGCTTATCAGTGGTGGCATGCTTTTGAGCTTAGTAGCCCGGACGAGGCAGCTGCACTTACTTGGGCTCAGTTTTTCGAGATGTTCTTACTTGAGTTTGTCCCTCAGAGCTTCAGGAATGTTTGGCGTGCGGAGTTTGAGCAGCTACACCAAGGTGCCATGACTGTGTCAGAGTATGCAGTCTGTTTCAGCGATTTGGCTCGCCATACACCATCTTTGGTTGTCACTGTTAGAGAGAGGGTTCGGCGCTTTATTGAGGGACTCCACCCTAGTATTCGGACCAACATGGCCGGAGAGATGGAGACCGATATTACTTACCGGAAGGCCGTGAGTATTGCCCGGAGTATTGAGACTATGTTAGCCCGGGACAGGGAGGAGAGAGAGGCCAAGAGGTCTCGAGAGACTGGCCATTTTTCAGAATCCCGTGCACCAGCAGCACACTATGGTAGGGGTTTTGTGAGTCGCCCTGTTCATTCAGCTCTCCCAGCAGCCAACGGTATTCCAGCTCCTCCTAGACCTCAGGAGCCTTATTATGCACCACCAGTATCTCAGGTGCCTCCTGCTCGAGGTGCTATCACTGGCCAGCCCAGCAGGCCAGTTCAGAGTCAGTAGCGGCCGCCACGTCCTCCGAGGGGTTTCTTTGAGTGTGGTGACCCTCATCATATGATCAGAGATTGCCCCAGAGCGAGGAGGGGCGCACCACCTCAGACTTATCAGGGTGCAGCCCCTCAGATTTATCAGGCTCCGCGTCTTCCACCAGGTCCTCCAGCTATTATTCCAGCCCCAGCTGCTACCCGACCACCTCAGGCAGCTCGAGGTGGAGGTCGGGGAGGTTGAGGTCGCCTTAGAGGGGGAGGCCAGGCCAGGTACTATGCTCTTCCGGCCCGGTCTGGGGCCATTGCTTCAGATTCAGTCATTACAGGTATTGTTCTCGTTCGTCATAGGGATGCATCGGTATTATTTGACCCAGGATCTACATATTCATATGTGTCTTCCTATTTTTCTTCACATCTGGGGATAGCCCAGGATTCTTTGAGTTCCCCTGTTTATGTTTCTACTCCGGTGGGAGATTCTCTTGTTGTGGACCGCGTATATCGGTCATGTTTGATTACTATCAGGGGTTTTGAGACAAGAGCTGATTTGCTACTACTTAGTATGGTAGATTTTGATGTTATATTGGGTATGGACTGGATGTCTCCCTATTATGCTATTCTTGATTGTCACGCCAAGACCTTAACGCTGGTTATGCCAGGATTTCCGAGGTTAGAGTGGAGAGGTTCCTTGGAGTATACTCCCCGCCGAGTCATTTCTTTTCTTAAGGCTCAGCGGATGGTTGGAAAGGGGTGTGATGCATATTTGGCTTATGTGAGAGATGTTAGTACCGAGACCCCTACATTTAAGTCAGTTTCAATTGTCAGGGACTATTCTGATGTATTTCCAGCTGATCTTCCGAGTATGCCACCTGATAGAGACATTGATTTCGGCATTGACTTGTTGTCGGTCACTCAGCCCATTTCTATTCCTCCTTATCGCATGGCTCCTCCTGAGTTGAAGGAGTTGAAGGATCAGTTACAGGAGTTG